>OY986040.1:67694518-67897018 GCA_963920215.1 Nineta flava
ATATTTTTTATTTCATATTTGTTTATTTGTGTATACTTTCGTGTCAACATACAAGTGTTTGTCCAAATTCCTTTCGGTTACGTATGACAAACTGTAGAAGACTATAGCGTATACCCGACACATTTCATTGTCATTGAATTTTATTAATTAAATTAAATACTGATATGAAAAAATTAACTCGTCAACCAGGAATCGAACCTCGGGCCTCTGGATTACCGGTCCAGTGTGCAACCTCTACACCAAAGACGATTGTGATGTGACAGCCAACTTTTTCATATTATTCTAATTTTTATATATATATATATTTTATATATTTATTAGACAGTATGAACTTCTTGTTTGAAGTGATATTTTTTATTTAATATTTGTTTATTTGTGTATACTTTCGTGTCAACATACAAGTGTTTGTCCAAATTCCTTTCGGTTACGTATGACAAACTGTAGAAGACTATAGCGTATACCCGACACATTTCATTGTCATTGAATTTTATTAATTAAATTAAATACTGATATGAAAAAATTAACTCGTCAACCAGGAATCGAACCTCGGGCCTCTGGATTACCGGTCCAGTGTGCAACCTCTACACCAAAGACGATTGTGATGTGACAGCCAACTTTTTCATATTATTCTAATTTATATATATATATATATTATATATTTATTAGACAGTATGAACTTCTTGTTTGAAGTGATATTTTTTATTTAATATTTGTTTATTTGTGTATACTTTCGTGTCAACATACAAGTGTTTGTCCAAATTCCTTTCGGTTACGTATGACAAACTGTAGAAGACTATAGCGTATACCCGACACATTTCATTGTCATTGAATTTTATTAATTAAATTAAATACTGATATGAAAAAATTAACTCGTCAACCAGGAATCGAACCTCGGGCCTCTGGATTACCGGTCCAGTGTGCAACCTCTACACCAAAGACGATTGTGATGTGACAGCCAACTTTTTCATATTATTCTAATTTTTATATATATATATATATATTTTATATATTAATTAGACAGTATGAACTTCTTGTTTGAAGTGATATTTTTTATTTAATATTTGTTTATTTGTGTATACTTTCGTGTCAACATACAAGTGTTTGTCCAAATTCCTTTCGGTTACGTATGACAAACTGTAGAAGACTATAGCGTATACCCGACACATTTCATTGTCATTGAATTTTATTAATTAAATTAAATACTGATATGAAAAAATTAACTCGTCAACCAGGAATCGAACCTCGGGCCTCTGGATTACCGGTCCAGTGTGCAACCTCTACACCAAAGACGATTGTGATGTGACAGCCAACTTTTTCATATTATTCTAATTTTTATATATATATATATATTTTATATATTTATTAGACAGTATGAACTTCTTGTTTGAAGTGATATTTTTTATTTAATATTTGTTTATTTGTGTATACTTTCGTGTCAACATACAAGTGTTTGTCCAAATTCCTTTCGGTTACGTATGACAAACTGTAGAAGACTATAGCGTATACCCGACACATTTCATTGTCATTGAATTTTATTAATTAAATTAAATACTGATATGAAAAAATTAACTCGTCAACCAGGAATCGAACCTCGGGCCTCTGGATTACCGGTCCAGTGTGCAACCTCTACACTAAAGACGATTGTGATGTGACAGCCAACTTTTTCATATTATTCTAATTTTTATATATATATATATTTTATATATTTATTAGACAGTATGAACTTCTTGTTTGAAGTGATATTTTTTATTTAATATTTGTTTATTTGTGTATACTTTCGTGTCAACATACAAGTGTTTGTCCAAATTCCTTTCGGTTACGTATGACAAACTGTAGAAGACTATAGCGTATACCCGACACATTTCATTGTCATTGAATTTTATTAATTAAATTAAATACTGATATGAAAAAATTAACTCGTCAACCAGGAATCGAACCTCGGGCCTCTGGATTACCGGTCCAGTGTGCAACCTCTACACCAAAGACGATTGTGATGTGACAGCCAACTTTTTCATATTATTCTAATTTATATATATATATATATTTTATATATTTATTAGACAGTATGAACTTCTTGTTTGAAGTGATATTTTTTATTTAATATTTGTTTATTTGTGTATACTTTCGTGTCAACATACAAGTGTTTGTCCAAATTCCTTTCGGTTACGTATGACAAACTGTAGAAGACTATAGCGTATACCCGACACATTTCATTGTCATTGAATTTTATTAATTAAATTAAATACTGATATGAAAAAATTAACTCGTCAACCAGGAATTTGGACAAACACTTGTATGTTGACACGAAAGTATACACAAATAAACAAATATGAAATAAAAAATATCACTTCAAACAAGAAGTTCATACTGTCTAATAAATATATAAAATATATATATATATATATAAATTAGAATAATATGAAAAAGTTGGCTGTCACATCACAATCGTCTTTGGTGTAGAGGTTGCACACTGGACCGGTAATCCAGAGGCCCGAGGTTCGATTCCTGGTTGACGAGTTAATTTTTTCATATCAGTATTTAATTTAATTAATAAAATTCAATGACAATGAAATGTGTCGGGTATACGCTATAGTCTTCTACAGTTTGTCATACGTAACCGAAAGGAATTTGGACAAACACTTGTATGTTGACACGAAAGTATACACAAATAAACAAATATTAAATAAAAAATATCACTTCAAACAAGAAGTTCATACTGTCTAATAAATATATAAAATATATATATATATAAAAATTAGAATAATATGAAAAAGTTGGCTGTCACATCACAATCGTCTTTGGTGTAGAGGTTGCACACTGGACCGGTAATCCAGAGGCCCGAGGTTCGATTCCTGGTTGACGAGTTAATTTTTTCATATCAGTATTTAATTTAATTAATAAAATTCAATGACAATGAAATGTGTCGGGTATACGCTATAGTCTTCTACAGTTTGTCATACGTAACCGAAAGGAATTTGGACAAACACTTGTATGTTGACACGAAAGTATACACAAATAAACAAATATTAAATAAAAAATATCACTTCAAACAAGAAGTTCATACTGTCTAATAAATATATAAAATATATATATATATAAAAATTAGGACAATTTGGACAAACACTTGTATGTTGACACGAAAGTATACACAAATAAACAAATATTAAATAAAAAATATCACTTCAAACAAGAAGTTCATACTGTCTAATAAATATATAAAATATATATATATATATAAAAATTAGAATAATATGAAAAAGTTGGCTGTCACATCATAATCGTATCCATATCATCACTTTTTAAGAAGGAACTATTACATTAAGGATTTTCCCGAAAACTCGGCCCTTTCTTACATTTATGTTTTTGGTCGGATATCAATCCTCTTTGTAAGGCTTAAATATACGAAGCCGAAGGCTTCGCACAAAACGCTAAGCGTTTTCTTACTCTTCACGTATGCTTTGCGTTTCTTTACGCTTCGCGATACTTTACTCTTTTTAGATTCACATATACAAAGGAGACCGCTTCGCGATATGTAACGTCAACTGGCTCTGCTCGCTTTTTGAAAGGCTTAAACATCAATATAGTGTGGTTATTGTATAATAATAGTGACAATTTGAAATCAAACCCTTTAAAACAAAAAATTCTAAATCGGTTCATAAATAACGGAGTTCTGAGGTAAAACAATTAAATGTGTAACACTTGTATGTTTATTGTATTGAATCTCATATATGTTAGGTTTTGACCAACAGTATAATAGAAATGTCTTAGAAATTCTCCACCAAATTTTTCTACCATAAATAGAACTTTAGGGGGTTGTTTTTCCACCTTTTTTGGGAGTGGTGAGGAAAAGTTTTAAGTTTTTCTAATTACCTTCTTAATTTGTAGCTATTAAGCGTCGAATGCAAAAAACCACATCTTTCTGACATGTATAGAAGAAAAAGGGTGCTTTTAGGGATGTTTTTTCTATTTGTGAATGGTTGCGATTGGAAAATTTACTCTTATAAAATAATCCTGTTATTTTAATCCAGTTCTACGTTGAATAAAAATAACCGTCCGTTCTAACATGAAAAGGGCAGTTTTAGGGGTGTTTTTCCTCTTTTTGGGGATTGCGATGTAGGTTATGAAATTTTCGTGGTATTCTGTTAATTTGACTTTATTTTGGGTCGATTGGTGAAAATCCCATCTTTCTGCCATGAGTAGAAGTTAAAAGGGTAGCTTCGGGGGTGCTTTAAAGATTTTTTTTGGGAGGAAGCCATGAAAGTTTTTAAGTTTTTTGAATAACCTTCTTAATTTGTAGCTGTTTAGCGTCGAATATAACAAACTGCGTCTTCCTAGCAAGTATACAAGAAAAGGGGTAGTTTTAGGGGTGTGTTTCCCATTTTCGAAGGGTAAAGATGGAAAAATTTACGGTTTTAATATAATCCTATAATTTTAAACCCGGTCCACGTCGAATGAAAAAAACCTGATCTTTCTAACATGAATAGAAGTGAAAAAAGCAGTTTAAGGAGTGTTTTTTCGGAGGTTTCCGATGTAGGTTATGAAATTTTTCCAAGTAATCTGTTAACTTGACTTTATTTCGGGTCGATTGGAGAAAATTCCATCATTTCAGCATATATACAACTGAAAAACGTAATTTTGGGGGGGGGGTGTTTTTTCGATTTTTCGGGAGGTTGCAATAAAAATAATTAAGTTTTCCGAAATAACTTCCTAATTTGTAGCTATTAAGCGTCGATTGCAAAAAACTGCATCTTGTTGCATGTATAGAACAAAAAGGTTGGTTTTGGGGGTGTTTTCACCAAGTTCGGAGGGTTGTGATAGAAAAATTTTTTTCCTTCAAATAATTCTGTTATTTTGAAACTGTTCCACGTCAAATGGAAAAAAACCGATCATTCTATCATGAATAGAAGTGAAAAGGTCAGTTTAAGGGATGTTTTCCCCATTTTCGGTGTGGTTGCGATATAGGTAATGAAATTTTTCAAAATATTCTGTTAATTTAACGTTATTTCGGGTCGATTAGTGAAAATTCTATCTTTCTAGCATTTATAAAAAAGAAAAACGTAATTTTGGAGTATGTTTTTCCAATTTTCCGGGGGGTTGCACTGAAACAATTGAAGTCAATAAATAATAATTCATCAATGCAAAATATAATGAAAAAGTTAAAATGAGAATATAAATTAATGTTTATTACAAAATTACAAAAAAAAATCTGTACACAATGGTCACCCATCCAATTACTGATTTTAACTAACGTTGCTTAACTTTTAGATGCTATATGGCAACTGCTGTATACAACAAGCCAATTCACTACTATAGGTTAAATAAATTTTTAGTCATAATAGAGTTCATTGTGTTTTCTACATGGGTGTTTAGTTTTAAATGGTCTAATACAATCAATATTAAAATATCTAAGTGTCATCCAATCAGATAGGACTCTATATAAATATCAACGAATAAGATAAATATATGCGTTCTAATGCTAATTTAATTAAAACGAAAATTGTAAAAATTTCCTTTTTTCCGATACAAATTTCCAGTTTTCGCAATTTCCCCGTCGGTTTGGGTACTACAGTTACCTACATGCCAAATATCAACTTTACAGCATATCTGGAAGTATCGTAGAATATTGATCTATTAGTTACCAAGAATTGTTGGCGTTCCCGCGAATATTGCGTTTTTGAAGTGAAATACCTTTTTAACGGTTAATTCGTTAAGGTTGATTGAAAAAATTGTTTCTTATAATTCCGTAAAGTTTCTATATTCGAAATATCAACACTGTAGCTCTTTTCGTTCAAAAGATACAGCACCTAAAAAACGACGCTAAATTAAGGTGTAGTAATAGCACTGTAGTGAAAAGTCCGAATGTCTCCCTTAAATCTCGGCCTTACGCACTACCGTGCTCTAGATAACAAATCAATAAATATTGAATTTTTACTATGAAAAATACTTTTTTTTTAATGAATTACCTATTCCGATATATAGCTGACCATATATGATTAGAGATGATTATATATAATGAGATACAATTAGACCTGGTTAATTTTTGGATCTGATAATAAACATATCTGTTCATGTATGATCAGATCTAATTATGTATATCTGATTATATATAGATGATTATGCATAATCATATATAATTAGACAAATCTTTTTTCATCGTGTACGCTGTTTGGAAACGAAGATTTCCTTGTTTATCAAGAGGACTGACATCTAAACTTCTTTATTCAACCACAATTGTTGTAGCCTGTGCTGTATTACATAATATGTCTTTGATATTCAATGATAATCTATCAAGTTGAAGAAATGCCTGTACTTCAACCAAATTGGCAACCTGATGGTTTTGCATATCGTGAAGCATTAATTGAACGTATCTTTAATGCATAAGGTTATATAAATTTTTTCATATTTAATACACATGTTTTTCTACTTTTTATTAAAAAGATATAATTTTAAGTGATGGAAAATTGTTAATTGAAATGGTTAATTTGTCTCTAATAAATTTATAAATATAATGTATTTAAAAAAAATGAATTGACCTTCTTAAACAGATTTAGTTTGATTTGGAATTATAAATTAATAAATAAAAAAATTGTATAAACAATTTTTTATCTAAAGACAATTTTTTGAATTCCCTCCTTTTTTGTTTTATGAAGTATGATTGTTTATTTATGACTGACAGGAATATGATTCATTTCTTAGCCAATCATATCATCGGTTACATGTGAATTATTACGAAAATAGACGAACACAATTTAAGACGATCTTAAGATTCATCTTACGTAAGCTGATCTTAAACCATATAAGATCATGCTTGAAACTATCGTCTTACGAAAGATGATCTTAAGTTCTATCTATGAAATCATCGTGTCTTAAAACAAATAAGACGGTCTTCATGAAGATGATCTTAAGCAATTGCTCAAGACTGGACTGTGAATACGCGCCTATATATTAAAATCATATTCTGTCAAATATTAATTTTAAACTTAATAATCGTAATTAGCTTCTTGACTTTAATTTTTTTATTCAAATACGTCATAAGTAAATAATAATCAATAAATAAACAAATAATTATTCCATTTTTAATTGATTAAATTCTTTATTTTTCACAACGTCACAATATAAGCGTGGCGTCTTTCAAGTTGATAACCATAGCCCACATCTCCCTGCATCTCCCTTATGTCACTCTCTTTGCGTTTGTTAAAAATACTGGGTTATTTTTAGGCCCCCGACAGATAGGAAGAATCAGGTTACTGATTTATTCTATTGGAATGATCCGAAGCTTTATGCTTCTTCTGATAGCAGTCTATCTTCAGCACTCAAAACTGTCCAAGCGTACGCGAAGGCTATTGGCATGGAATTCCCTAATTAACGTCCCTAACTACAACGCAGACGTGAAACTTGCACATGGAAGCATCGTGTAACATCAATGAACAAGAGTTTTACATATACTTGGGTGTTGACAAAAGTCACATTCATAGTGTGTCCACTATTAAGAAAGCTCTATGAGGTAGGTATAGGCACCGTCTCAGACAAATTTGGGAATCCATATTATCTGGGATTTATAAGATCCGTGATACTAGTATGCTTACCTCACCCATCCTTTTATATTTTTTTAATTCCATCAAATGGACAATAGATAAGTTTAAGGAACTAAAATGAGGCACTCGCAAACTATTGAACATTTGTAGTAGTTTGCATCCGAGCGTCTCGGTACCTACAAATTACCTCTCACCTCAGCCTGGGTGTAATGTTTTCTGTCCGTCGAACGGCTACATGACAGATTAGTGTTAGGTATAGCTTGTCAGGTACACAATAGTTAAGATCCATTGATGGCACTCGTGTGGGATCACGAGGAGAAAGTAAAGGAACATTATTGTTCTCTGCAGCACGACCTGTAGCTTCATAATTGGGCCTAGTATTTGATCCGACTTATCGTGATATAGATGATAATTTGGTCCTTCTTCTCCAATCGCGACTCCGTTCATCTGTTTTTCAAGATCATCAATTCTCGGACCATAGAGGTATGTTCTAGCATCATCTAGACTCTTGTGGTCTGTCACTCCGTTGATCTTACGTTTTCGTTCCATCGATCAGCTGGATTCAAGTCGAAAACAGAAGGCTTTATTATCGCTACTCACCAGTGTTACGTTTGGAAGTTGTCAGCCTCCAGCTGACCAGAGATGATGATGCCCATCGTTTCGGCATGACCATTTTATGCCTCGTTGGCCTTACGGAGTGCTAGCATGTGCAGATTCTTTCGTAGGTGATAAGGGCCGGTGATGAATCCGATAACAGTTCGAAGTCATATCCTTTTCAGGCTGGGTACATCAAAAGCCTCTTGGATACATTCCGAAATAGTATTTTTCCAAGTTTTCAATATGTTTATTCAATCGTTTATCACTTGTTTGTACGCTGTCTTTTAAATTCCTAAAATAGGTTCTGAGCCTATGAAGGGTTTCCCGACTTCCTTCTTTGCTAAGGTATTTACTTTTTAGCTTCCTTCGAAACCATTATGTCCTGTTATCCAGATGATTTTCACATTATCCCGTTTTGTCAGCTCCAGCGTTTCCTTTAGGCAATCCTTGGCAACCCCTGACGTGACTTCAGTTACAGGCAAGACTATTGGGGCAACTTACCTGCCTGAGAGAATGAATACGTTCTAGTTTATGTACTCTCTACGTAAAATCTCACGGATGCAAGCTAGTAAGGCGTAGAACTCCGCCTGAAGAACTGTGGCATATTTTCAAAAATTGAGACTATTGGATCTTTCACAAATTCTTTATACAAACAGTTCCTTTCTTGAGATAGGATCGTTCACTTCCGTCCATATGTCTATGCCACAGACTACAGTGGAAGGTTTCGAGAAGCAGTATTATATTTCAAAAACGAGGTCTGTGAGGGTTGATGTTCCAACGATTCTTGCATGCCCAACATAATTTTTCTCATCCAGTTATTAGTCTATAGCCGCTGAATCCCGTTTATGCTATTATTACAATGTTTAGTGGAGGATTTCCATGGTTGCTGTAGATGTGATCTTCATGGCTCCAGTAATCCATAAACACGGCAGTCTTTGGATCCTGGATAACTTTGTGCATTCCGATTCATTTGATTATTCTTTGACCACCACACTAGAGCAGCTACTGTTGTGTACAGCCTAGATCATTTTGGGTTTCCGGTCCCAGATTTTTTCACTTGCTCTCTTGCAGAGCATGAGAGAAGATTTGTTCTTATTTGTAATGTATTCCAGATGAGGGTTCCAAGTTAGTTTTGTTGTAATGAAAATTAGTGATTTAATTTTTGGGACCTCAGCACACAATCTAATTACAGAAGGCTGGGATAGTACGAGGGAATATTAAAGATGAGATTGAAGAATTGAGGAAGGTTGTTATTTTGAAACAAAAAAATTAAAAAACAAAACAAAAAGTTAAATTTTGTCAATTAAAATAAATTGAATGGAAGTTTAAACTGTACACACAATATGTTTTTTTATAAACACGTTGTTGTGCTGACTGTATCAAAAGAGCGCTTCACTCAAATTAAAGTCATTTCTTAAATTCAGTCCGAAAGGAGCAGTAATGTGGTTTGAAGTTACCATTGTTGAAGTAACCATTGTTAAAAATTAGTATTGTTCAAGTATAAATAAAAAAATTATTAAAGAAAATTAAACATTTTGTATATTTTTTTGTTTCGAGTATTTGAATCTGTATAGATTCGACAGTGCTCCTTTTTAAAGGTTAAAATAGAGCCAAGATACCGCAACAGTTTGTAGTCTAACATCACTCCTATGAATTTGGTTTCCCTGGCCATCTTTAGTATTTTATTGAAGAGGATGGATGGTTTAATTTTATCCACCTTCCTATTTCGTGTGAATGGAATTAGTGCGGTTTTACCACGGTTCACTTTAAACCCCTCGTTAATACACGATTTTTTTATGATTCTTAGAGCGTTTTGCATAAGTTGCGAGATTGTGCAGTCACAGGACCCATGATTACAATTATATTGTCTTCCGCATGTTAATCAGTAAGCTCTTCACTGTCAGCTTCTATAGGATTAGGGAAAAAAATCCATCCTGCGGATATGGAATAAATCACAGACTCGCCAAGAAACGAACTTGGTATTCTACTTCCTATCAGCATAGAGTTTATCCAACCGCAGAAGGTGTCTTCTACTCCAAGGATTAAGACAAGGCCATCATCTATCAGCTCTCCTCTTTATACTATAAATCAACGATTTAAATGAATGGATGCAAGATATAAACACCACTTCTCCTGGTATTAAAGGAAAAGAGCTACAAAAATTATTTTATGCGGACGACTGAGTAATTTTATCAAAAACAGTAGGAGGAATGAAACGTGTGTTGCAAGGTATAGAAGAGTATTGTGTGAAGTGGAAACTTAATGTGAATGTCAGTTAAATCAAAATTATGATAGTGAGCACCAGGAGTAAAGTATCTAAGAACGAAGTATGGAAGTATGCCGGGCAGAATATTGACAACGTAAAGAAATTTAGTTACTTGGGGGTCGACATAGCATTTAAGGGTAAATGGGGAGAGCATGTTAATGGTACGATATTGAGAGCTAAGAGAGTGCTAATTTACCTAAATAAGTACATATATAAGTTCCTCAACTACCCAATGGAAGTAATTATTAATATGTTTAATGCTTTGGTTGTACCAATTCTAACATATGGTTGCGACATTTGGGCTATCGATGCTACAAAAGAACAAGTCAAATTAATCATCACTGTGGCATCGAATTTTTATAAAGAAATATTAGGTGTGGCAAAATCTACCTCCAATGTTGCTATAAATATTGAATTGGAGACACGTCCAATAGACAATATCTGTACTCAGAAAGCTATAAACTGTCATATATGAGGGCTCGAAAGTGAGAAAGATTTACAAAACGTATATGTGAATGATCGTAATGATTGGTTTGCTGAACAGCTAACTAAATTCGATATAAGTGATTATAGTAAATATACTGTTAAAAGGAAGTTAGCAGAATATTCCTTGTCTTCGTCTCTGAAGGAAATGTACAGTAAAGAAAGTCTGATGACTTCATGGTAGGTGTCCTAGTCTCCTAACGCTTTTTGCCATGTTAAATAGTTGGCGAGCATTTTGCGCTCGTTTCTTTATTCCACCAGCAAGTTGACTTGCTGATATCTTTTGAGTCCTTCGCAGTTTTCTTGGAAAGTTTATTATTGCATGCTGAAACTCAGTTGCAATAAGTTCAATTTCCAGTACTGTTTTAACTTTTTTCGGGATTGTGACGAGGTTCAACTTTCGTGTCAAATTATATTTGCCTCAATTCATTTTTCTCGGATATCAACAGTGTATATTAGATTGACCTGTTTTTAACTCCACATTGTATTAAATTTGTTTTTTGATCTAATGCAGATGGTTCATCGGATACAAGCTATGTCTTGATTTTTCCACTGATTTCATAAGTACTCACTGTTACATCTATGACTTCCTGCCGAATTATGTACATAAAAATTAGCTTGTTGCCTTGATTAACTATATCTAAGTTCTTAGCGATAAAAGAATCAAAGAGGTACTGGCTTCTTGTATTGATATTGGAACTTCCTCAAACAGTGTGAGCGTTTGCATCGCATTCCATGATCAATGAGTTAGTTTTTTTCCTCATAATACTGGATCAGGTTTATCATCTCCGTTGTTGATGGTAAAATTGATGCATCATAAGGAGGGTAGACCGAAGCAATAATTACCATTCCAGTTTCGTTCCCAATGTTGTATTTTAGTTTCACGTTGTAAGGTCGCTCTGTCAAAACTCAGTAGTAAGACATAAATGCCCTTTCTTGCATAAATACATGTTCTGGCTTTCTTCAGAGTTTTGTTAAATATAATTTTTCCTCCAGTATTTCCTAGTCCAAGAATTTTTTGGTTTATAGCCCAGCTCCTAAAGTAGGGCTATAGAGGTTCCCCTTGCTAGCACATTTTGTCAGAAGACAGCCGAGGTTACCTTACTGTGCTAGAGTTTATCTGCAGCACTTGTAGAGCTGGCATGACCAAACTCAAGGTATAATTTAAACCCTTGGTTTTGAATCAACCTTAGATCCGTAGGGATTATTTCCAGCACGGTGGTGTCTCTTATTGCCTTTCGTGCTGTTAATAATTCGGCACTCTTCAGTTCGCAGGTTTTCCTTATTCGCTCTTAGAGTTTTGATAATTTTAGCTGGCTCAACGGAGTTGTAAATTTGGGGAGACTGCACCAGATTTTTCAATGTTTTCATCAGGATTTTTGCATCCCTAACGATTAGTTTCGCTTATTGTTATGATGTTAGGACCGTACTTCATGAACCAGTTAATAGCTGTAGTGCCTGTCCACTGCACATTTCTTGACATGCTAAAAGTATGGGGTTTTTTGCATTCGACGCGAAATTGCTTGAAACCGACAAGAAAAATTGGAAAAACTTACCCCAAATTTATGGTTTTTTTGTTCGATACATGCTAGAAAGATGGAGTTTTCACCAATCGACCCAAAATAAAGTCTAATTAACAGAAAATTTTGAAAAATTTCATTACCTACATCACAACCTCCCCGAAAATGAGAAAAACATCCCTATATCTGACCTTTTCAATTCTATTCATGACAGAAACATCGGATTTTTTCCATTCGACGTGGAATAGCTTCAAAATAACAGAATTATTAGAAAAATTAAAATTCCATCACAAACCTTAAACCAACCCTATTCTTCTATACATGCTAGAAAGATGCAGTTTTTTGCAATCGACGCTAAATAGCTACAAATTAGGAAGTTTATTGGAAAAACTTAAACTTTTTCATTGCAACCCCCCGGAAAATAGAAAAAAACCCAAATTTCGTTTTTCCGACCCGAAAGTCAACTTAACAGAATACTTCGAAAATTCACATTTCATTATTCACATCGCAACCCCCCAAAAGGGGAAAAACACTCCTAAAACTGCGCATTTTATTCATGTTAGAAAAATCGGGTTTTTCCATTCAACGTGGAACAGGTTTAAAATAACAGGATTATTCCAAAAACGTAAATTTTTTCATCGCAACTCTTCGCAAATGAAAAAAAACAAAACTGCTCTTTTTATTCTATACATACATCTATACATGCTAAATAAATATAAATTATGAAGGTGATTCGAAAAACTTAAAATTTTTCATCGCTACCCCCTAAAAACTTAGGGAAAACAACCCCTTAGCTACCTTTTTAACTTCTATTCATGGTAGAAAGGCGGTATTTTTTGCATTTGGTGGATAATTTCTTCAAGCTAATGAGGTTATTCGATAAACTTTAATTTTTTCATCGCCACCTCCTTGGAAATGGAAAAAACGTTTCAAAAATCGCCCATTTACTACTAAACATGCTAAAATGATGCGGTTTTTTGTTTTCAACGCAGAATAACTGCTAATTAATCGGATGATTCGAAAAATGAAAATTTTTTTCATCGCTACCTGTTGAAAATGGTAATGTGAGACCCATCAATGCGCATTGCTTCCAAACCCATCATCTTAAACCCACTTTCCCCGAAAAAAACCTCAAATTTCTTCCCATAAAAATTCCGCCCCCCAAAAAATTCTCCCCCCCATTAACCCATTAATTCTATAATGGTAAGTACTTTTTGGTAAGTATTTTTTCAACTTTTTTTACAATTCATGTAAAGTTATTTTCTGTGACGCGGAACCAAGTGGCCAAGGGAGCAAGCCCCTTGAGAGCAGAGCGAGTAGTTTATAATAAAACTAAATGATTTTATAGATAATTATTATGTATACTTTTAGAAAAATGAATTTACAAATTGAGATTTATTTATGTTTAATTCTCCTACGGGCTTTAAATACTAAAAATTGGTGAATAAATTTCTGAATTTTTTTCATCATTTTGTTTGTTAAAAATTAAAAAAATTCTATTTTTTTTAGCAAGTAATCGAAGAAAATGTAGCTATTCTATTTTGTACGATTTTTAAGTAAACGTAGCTTAAATGAAATCTTCAAACAAAATAATCAAATAAAGGTGGTTTTTTAGTTATATCGTTTTTATAAATGCTTATCTAGCATGAGATTAGGCAATTAAATTGCAGGATTGTTTTAGAGTTTTGGAGGTAAATAACGTCGAAGCTATTAAAACTGTAATAATGTAACTGCCCAAGGGGTCTACGTTATATTTTAAACTTTACCTTCATAGCTTTTTTGGTTGAGATACAGAGGTCTAAATATAGTCTGCTATTGGCCCTGTAAATATCAAACGGTATACAAAAATATAAAAAATCTGAATACCAAACGGTATACAAAAATATAAAGAAGAGCTATCAGAATGAAACTTAATTATTATGTTCAAACTTTATTATTATTATATTCAGACGCCTTCTGCAAGTGTCTTCAAACTTCTCTACTTGGTGAGTTTGTCACTATGAGATTCACTAAAGGATGTCTGAAGGGTGGTGTTTTACCTCCACTCCTGTGCAGTCTGGCAGTGAATTACTGACGAACCTCAAGCAAGGAGTAAACTATATACAGAGATATGTGGACGACAATATAATTGCAATCCAAGGATCCTGTGTAAGCACAATCTTGGAACTCATGCAACAGGATCTAAGATTCACGCAGGAATGGTGTATCAACGAGGGATTAAAAATAAAACCTGCTAAAACCACACTTATTCCATTCACACACAAAAAAGCAGGTGGATAAGATAAATTCATCCTCTTCACCTCCTAGTCCACCCATCCTCATAGCCTTCTAGTTAGACCAATCATAACCTACACTGCTCTAATGTGGTTATCAAAGATTAATCAAATAACGGCATGCACAAAGCTGTCCACGATCCAAATACTGGCCTGTTTGTGAATAACTGGATCGATGAACAATACACCCACAACTATCATGGAAATTATACTAGGGCTGACTCTGCTAAACATTGTAATAGTAGCTAAAGCGAGATCCAGCGCAAATAAACTATCTTTCACTTATAACTGAATTACATAAAATCAGGTTAGACATGCAAGATTCTTGGAAACATCAATCATCATCTCAGACACCGTTTATCAGTTATTGTTTTTGTATCAATGTTGGAATTTCGTAGAAATTTCTTCAAATGTCCATCGATCCTACCTACTTAAAATATATATATGTATATATATATATATATATATATATATATATATATATATATATATATATATATATATATGTAACGGTTGAAAAGTGTTCAACCGTTCGATGAATGTCTTTATTTATTTATTTTTATTTTTTTTTTGGATTATTGACGTGAATTCGACGCGACTGGTCGCTGGTGCTACCTGAAGCTGGTGACACCGTGGCCAGAAACGAGGAAAACGGCTTCGAAATCCGATGTCGCTGTTGAACTTTATAATTTTAATTATTTTGTATTTTGTATTTATTATTTTTTTAAATTTTTGTTAAGTTAACCGCACGCATTAAATAATTACCAACCTCGCTCAATCATCGATCGTCGACATGGAGGTTGGAATGGTGTACGAGGAGCCGACTGTTTGTATGGAGGTCTGTAACATCCACTACTGCTCGTCAACAGTTACTGTATTTGTAAAGTTTAAAACTAAATCACAGGCCCGTGTGATTGTTTTTGGACTCGTTTCGTTGAACGGAAGAATTAAAAAAAATGTTTATAAACGATATGCAAGTTTATATTTCTGTAATTCGATGGATAAAAAGTATAATGAATTATTAACATTGGAAATAGTACGTCGATGCGTTGAGTTGTTGGATGGAAATGTTGAAGGTGTAGATTGGACTTAATATTCAAGCTTGAAAAAGCATACTTTATTGGATGAATTAATGATGGGTGGTGAAAAACAAAATAGCATCATCCACATTACCAAGTTAGCAAATCAAGTGGATATTGTAAAATGTTAATAATTCAAAAGCCAACCCTGGTGCTCAGATTTAAACTTGCAGTGACGAAATAATTTTAAAAGAATTTTAAAAAATGTGAAAACAATGGTGTTTTTGTGTTTTTTTGTTTTCGTGCGACGGACTTTTTGTTGGAGAAGGAGATTCTGATTTCGAAAGCCGGACGATTCGCATCGTATTGAAATTTGTTGAGCCGATTTGTTTGTTTGAACTGTTGAAGATTATTGTTATTTTTTTTTTTAAATTTTTTATCGTGATTTTTGGTTTTGTTTTTGTTTACCGAAACGTTGATTCGAGCGAGGTTTGGTGGTAAATTTTTGCGTGTGAGCGTGTTCACGAAAGTACATTTTTTTTAAAAATTATTATTTCGAATCATTTTTGTTTTCTTAATTAATTCATTTTTATTGGTAATTTTTTTTTGTTTAATATCAAACTTCGTAAACACGTTCTGGTACCGAATTTATGTGTAATTTTTTTTATACTGTAGTTATTTTTTTTGTTGTTATTGAATTCGATTATATATATTTTTTTTGTTGTTCATTAATTCGATTTAACGTAACTATATTGTAACCAAATTATTATTTATTTCCGTAAATTAAAGTATTTGTTTTTCTTTGAATTAATTTTTTTTGTTATCGTGAATAAATCATTTATTTTTGTTTCGTAATTCTGTTGTTTAATTTTTTTATTGTATTCGATCATCCGTAATCAGACGAGTGTGTCTACCTTTTTAACCTGCCACCCAGATTAAGGGTTGACGAGTTGCCGTTAGTATAATCGTATAATCGATTTTTTGTTTCGAATTGGTGCTACAATTTGTCGGCTAGCCATCACCTTGTTGATTCCATGGTGGTGAAACTACCGTCACAATATATATATATATATATATATATATATATATATATATATATATATATATATATATATATAATAAATTATAAATTAATACTTTCAATAATAAATTAATACAACACAAAAATGGTATCTTTTCAATATGTTTTTCATTCTATATCAAATTAAGTATATCTAAGATTGTATATTAATGACGAATAGCGATCGGTTACATTCGTATTGTTGTTCGGCATGCGCAAACAAATTTTAAAATAAATTATTGACAGATGTTGACATGTAAGTAATCTGTGGACTAAATAAGTAATCTAAGAAGTTATAATTGGTTGGTTTATTGGTTTTTGTCAATGGCGTCGCTTACAATATATATATATATATATATACATATATATATATACATATATATATATATATATATATATATATATATATATATATATATATATGTTTATGTTTACGTGTCTGTGGACTCTCTAGCGGTCACAGTTTTATTCCGATTGAAATGATATTTGATATTTGAGGCGCTTTTGGTATTCAATAGGTCAAGTTTGTAAATGGGTAAAATCTGGCCCAGGGAAAGGGGTCTTAGAGGGAGGAAGGAACACAAAATTAGGCATATATCCTTTAATATTTAAGTAGAGAATAAAGTCGAAAAACTTAAGTAGAGCAAAGTTATAGGTACTTATTATTACTATAATTTTGTGTCTTATCATTTTTGTATTTTTCAATATTTACAGAAATATTGACGGTTTAGGATTAATTCCTTAATGTACACATTAGTTTGAGCAAAAATGATAAGGTGATATATATATTAGAAACAAATTAACTTTTAACAGTGGATATTGCCTTAATTAACTCATATTGTCTTAATAACTGCCTCAAGCCTTCTAGGCATAGTTTTAATTAAGTTTGCTACACCATGTTGGGTTATTACCTCCCGTTCCTGGGATAAATCTATTACGAGTTCTTGTGAGTTTCCATGAGAGTAAATTTATCTTCTTATGCGTTGGATAGGTTCATTTAAGATGTGTTCCATTAAATTTCACTCTGGGATATGTTGTGACCATATAAAATCCTAATATCGATCGTTTTAATTTAATGCACACAATTCGGAATCGTTTCTCCATTGCTTCTAAGACTGCCTGTTGCTACTTGTGTAGATACTGTTAGAAAAAGACTTTTTTAAATGATCTTATGACCCAGAAAGCCAACCGTAGCCCCAGAGCTCACTGTAAATCATAGAACAACCTAATGAACTACCTCCATCTCCGAGTCACCTCTGAATTACACTCTTCCAGTAATCTTACATTCAGAGTAACGTTCACATGGCCTTCAAAAGACTCTTATATGTTTGTCTGGCAGATTCAGTGCATTTCAAGACTCATCTACAAAGAGGGAGACCTTCCTTTCATTTGCATTCGACATTATGAGCTTTAGGCGGGCTGTTTGATGATTTACAGTGAGGTACACTACCGCTGGCTTTCTAGGTCGTAAGTTCATTTCATGAAGTCTTTTTTTAACAATTTCTGTACTATTAGCCATATTAGGATCCATAAGGAGCCTTTGGGCAGTGTCAGAAGCAGTGGAGAAACGATTCCGAAGGGTGTACATTAAAATAAAACGATCGACATTCGGATTTTTATATGGCCACAACGTATCTTATTGAAATTTAATATATCATGTCTTGAATGAACTTATCCAATATTTAAAAAGGCGAATTAACCCACCTGTTGGCTCTTACGAGCTCATAATAGCTTTAGTCCAAAAATAGGAGTTAATTACCCCACATTGTGAAGGGAACGTAATTAAAAGTATACCTAGAAGGCTTGAGGCAGTCATTAAGGCAATATGAGTTAATTAGGGCAATATCCATTGTTAAAAGTTTATTTCCTCCTAAAAAGCTCCTCCTAAAAAGAAATAAAATGCTTTTTAAAAATTCTAAAATTTATGCAAAATTGTCTTTTTTTTTGTAATAAATTTTTTTACGTTAATTATAAGGTGCAATATATATTTATATATATATATATATATATATATATATATATTTATATTTATGTATATATATATATAAATATATATATATATATATATATATATATATATATATATGTATAAATATATATATATATATATATATATATTTATACATTTATTTATAAATTTTTTTACGTTAATTATAAGGTGCAATATATATTTATATATATATATATATATATATATATATATATTTATATTTATGTATATATATATATAAATATATATATATATATATATATATATATATATATATATGTATAAATATATATATATATATATATATATATTTATACATATATATATATATATATATATATATATATATATATTTATATATATATATATATATATATACATAAATATAAATATAAATATATATATATATATATATATATATATATATATATATATATATATATATATATGTATATATATATATATATATATATATATATATATATATATATATATATATATATATATATATATATGTATATAAAGTGTTTACTTTCCGCACTAGTGCACGTAAATAAATATTTGTAATACATCTAAGTAGTGTGGTAATAATTGAATAGGCAAACAGTCGTCTACCGTACGGAAAAGCGGGCGGTAAGATGGTACTTTCCACGCATAAGTAAAAAAAATATTCATTTTTACTTAATAAAGTCAATGTTTTACACAGTTTGTCAAAATATCAATTCAATTTTTTAAATATTTTGACAATTTGTTATCCGTTTTAATGAAAAAATGAATTTTCTATCTTTATGGTAGCTGCGAAATATTTATCCGGGTAAGGAAAAAGCGGTTAGGAAACTGACAGTTAAATGAAAATAAACAGTAACTTTTTAATGTGCAGACAACCAATAAAACATTTATTTTATTGTTATAAGGTGATTTTAATTAGCCGGAGGATAATCGCAACTGATGATATCAGGCATAAATTCAAAAGATATCGCATTGAAGTTGAGTTTTTTATTTATGTTATGACGAATATGCATATTATATTGCGGTATATAAATGTATGTATTTACTATGTCAAATTTATCAAAAATAAACATGCAAAAATTTTCTATTTCGGGATAGAAATTTTGAGTTTTCATAATTTTTTGATTGCCTTGGTCACTACAGCTAACTGTATGCCAAATCTCAACTTTATAGAAACTATGGTGCAGACCCTGCATTTTCTCCTTAGCGTCACAACCCTGGGGCGTGGCCATGATTTTTGAATTTTTGAAGTTCATTATCTAGTTAACTAGTTATTTCTGAACGTTGAGCGAAAAATAGCCATCTTTTAATTTCGTTTTTGTAGAAGTAAAAGCTACAAGGGTTCGATTTTGGCTGTATTATTTCCTGTATTAATATCACTGTCATGTACAAAAGACACCCCCACACCCACACCGCTTTAAACGCTAGACTTACGCACTGCCGCGCTATACAGATTTATTAATATAATTTTGAATTGCTGAATATTACAAGTGGTTTTTCAAAATTAAATCAAATCGACATTTTGGGTTGTAAGAATTATTTTGACAAAACTAATATATTAGACATATATTAGTAATATATTACTATCAATAAGTGGGTATAATATGGTAGGATATATATATTGTTGACATGAAAATAAATGTATCTCGTCTTGCGCATACTATAACACATTTACGAAACAACGATAAGATAGAAATACTTTCATACGGAGCGAGTGTATTGATTAATATTATTTTCAGACATCTGGCGCCTAATTGAATGACATAATTGTGAGTATAAGAATAAATAAATGAAAAAAGGACCCTATCTCCGATAATTGCTATAAGCAGTACATACATATTAACGAATTTTCTGAAAGAAAATAGAGCTAAAGTCGAAAGTCTCCATCCACAACTATATATATATATATATATATATATATATATATATATATATATATATATATATATATATATATATCTTAATATCTATAATTCTTCTTTCCATGTGTATATGACTGAATTCCTCCTAAACGGCTGGCCCGATTTTGGTGAAATTTTCTGTGAGTGTTCCGGTGGATTCGAGAATGGTTAAGATTCACAATTCTGTCCAAAAAAAAAAAAAAAATTCCACGGAAACTCCACTTCAATAAAATAACTATAAAATTATTTTATTAAAATATTATTTTTATTTTGAAATGTCAATTTTGATTGTCGTTTCCATAATAACTAAACAATAATCGTTATATATCGTTCTATTTTCGCTATTAATAAATTTAATTTTTGCAAATACTAAAAACATATCAGATATTAAATTTCAATTTGATCACACTAAAATTATGATCACTAGAGAGTGATTTATGTATTCTAAGGAAATTCGCTAAGTTGAAGCAGCTCCTGCGTAACGAATTTTTATTTTCAAATGAATTTTTGTTTTAAAAATGCCAGCAATTACACGTACAAACTTAAGCCGCAGAACTCGAAAAGCTAAAAGTGGAAGATATACAAGATATACGTTTAACCTCTATCGAGCTGCATTTATTTATAACGTGGAAATCGATTACAGTTCACAGCAAATCGTTGCTATTGCACCAAGGAACGTTGTGTATCAATATTGAAAGGCATTTTAAAGGCAAGTTTAAAAATGAAGCCTCCGGATTGTGTTGTGCGAGCGGCCATGTCAAATTGGCGCGATTGGTTCGGCCAGAAGAGCCACTATATTCATTGGTTTCCGGAAATGGGCCAGAATCTAAATATTTTTTTACTCATATCGAGCAATAAAATAATTGGTGGCCAAATGACGTCATTTGGCACAACAAAAGTTATTCGAGAAAAATTTAAGCCAAGTTTCAAGGTAAGTATATTGAAAAACAATAAACTTTTACCACCACGTAAAGAAAATAGAACTAAGAATGTTGTGTATCATAAAGCATAAGAATACACACAATATATATATATATATATATATATATATATATATATATATATATATATATATATATATATATATATATACATATATATTTATATATATAAATATATTTATATATATATATATATATTTATATATATATATATATATATATATATATATATATACATATATATTTATATATATAAATATATTTATATATATATATATATATTTATATATATATATATATATATATATATATAAATATATATATATATATATATATATATATATATATATATATATATATATATATATATATATATATATATATATATGTGTAAGGAAAATACATTATACCTTCCCAAATCTGTTTGAATTTCTAAAACCAATTTTTATGGTTACTATGGGAAGTAGCCATAATTCTAAAGACTGGTATAGCTCCATGGTATTAAAATTTACAGTAGAGTCAGAATGGAAAACATGGAAAATTAATTTTGGTGAATCATTTGCAAATAAAGGATGGTCACCCATTAGATATGCTTTATCCTTTAGATACCAATCAGGTTCATTATTAGAATATGCGTTAAAAAAAGAAAAATTGTTACTAGACATGACAGAATCAATTAATAAAAGAATATTAATAGATCTCATCGCAACTGGCTTACCAAATTTCATATGTGATAGGATTGACAGAGAAAGTTTAAGGGAAACTAAAGACCATTATAATGAGATAAGTAATTTAGATTATCTAATTAACAAAAATAATTGGATGAGTTAAAATAATACTAAAGACATTAATATCAAAGAAAAAACTGAAAAAGTACCATGCAAAATTTGTAAAAGAAGAAACAGAGGCATGCGATATCATCCGGAATCAATATGTTGGTTCCAAAATGAAGATGATAAAGAAGACAAAATTAAGCATGTAAATAATTCTGAATTAGAGGTAGAACTCAATTACAACGACCAAAAAAACTAATAATTGCACCATTAACCAAACTTAACGTGCTTCTAAATGGAACATTAAACGTCACTGGGATCTATCACTCAGGTTCAAATGTTTCACTAATAAATTCAAAAATATTAAAAATAAAAAATATTGATAAAGATAAAAACAAAAAAACTAATCTAAAAACGATTAATGGTGTATATGAAACAGAAGGAATGATTACATTAAAAGCAAAAATTTTTAATAGAGAACACGAAATCGATGTTTTATAATAGACAATAAAAATTTCAATTACTAATTGTTAATTGGATTATATTGCATAAAAAAGTTCAATTGAGTAAAAATATTAGTCACTGTTTGCCAAAAATAAATATGATGTAGGAAGAGTGAAAAATTACGAGGCTAGAATAGACCTAATTATTGACAAATACTATTGTAAAAGACCATATAGGTGCTCAATTTAAGATAAACAAGAGATAGAACAACAAATTTGAAATTTACTAAAAAGGATTAATAGAAGATCGTACAGCCCTTTTGCTGCCCCAGTAATTTTGGCATATAAAATAGATGAAAATAATAAATCAAGATTAGGCATAGATTTCAGAGATATAAATAAAATCATAATACCAAAGTCACAACCTTTCCCAAAACTTGACATTAACTCATCTTTTTGGTCAATTCCACTAAGAATAGAAGCCATTTGGAATTAAAACATCACCAGCTATTTTTCAAAGAATTTTAAGTAACATAAGTAGGAAATATAAACTTTCAGGCTCCACAGTTAACTGCATAGATGATATTTTAATTTTCTCAAAAACTTTTAATGAACATATCGACCATTTAACATAATTACTAGAAGCAATAAAAAATGAAGGATTTAGATTAAAATTCTCCAAATGCAGTTTCGCCTCAGATTCAGTCACATATTTTGGACATATAATAAAAATTAATTCCGTTTCTCCAATAAAGGACAATTTAATATCCATACGAAATTTCCAATACCAAAAACTCAAAAACAAATCAGACAATTCTAAGGAAAAATCAATTTCTATAATAATTATGTGCTAAATAGTTCAATCATACTAGATCCACTACACAATTTATTAAGAAAAGGACAAAAATTTACCATAGCACATGAATGTATAAGAAAATATAATAAAACCGAGCATACAGTAACTAGTTTTTCTCCAGAATACTTATTGCATGGTATAAACTTCCCGATATTACCAGATGAATTAAAACAAAATAAATCCAGTGATAATCTAATTGAGGATAGAAACAATCGCCTTTGAAAAGAGCATAAAATGCCACGCTTATAATAAACAACGATTTGACAAGGATAGAAAAACTTACAGATTTGAAGTAGGACAACGAGTTTAAATAGAAAATGGAAATCGGTTAAACCGAAAGAAATTGGATGAATTAAGAATTGGACCATACAACATAATCGATAAGGTTTAAAATTCAATTTACAGGGTAAATACGGGTCATAGAGGGTCAGAATCAAATCTATTTCATATTACTAAGCTTATTCCGGCTTCGGATTCCATCACGGAAGATATAGAAAATAATTCTCATTTGTTCGCAGAAGGGGGGGAGATGTAAGGAAAATACATTATACTTTCCCAAATCTGTTTTCATTTCTAAAACCAATTTTTATGGATACTATGGAAAGTAACCATAATTCATTATGACACAATGTCAGTCAAATATTAAAAAATTTGTGAAGAAAGGAACAACAAAGAGAATAAAAGTGAATAATCGACATTGAATGTTGTTTCTTTGATTTAGAGGAAAGTTTTATTGTAATCAAATACTGTAATTAAATAAAATAATAAATCAATCCTTTGCCTTACAGAGAAACAATTCAATTTAATTATTCACAAAAATATTACTATCTAGAGCACGGTAGTGCGCAAGGCCGAGATTTAAGGGAGACTTTCGGACATTTCACTACAGTGTTATTACTACACCTTAATTTCGGCTCATTTTTTGGGTGCTGTATCTTTTGAACGGAAAGAGCTACAGGGTTGATATTTCGAATATAGATACTTTACGGAATTATAAGATCCAATGTTTTTAATCAACGTTAACGAATTAACCGTTAAAAAGTTATTTCACTTCAAAAACGCAAAATTCGCGGGAACGCCCACAATTCCTGGTAACTAATAGATCAATATTCTACGATACTTCCAGATATGCTGTTAAGTTGATATTGGGCATGTAGATAGCTGTAGTACCCAAACCGACGGGAAAATTTCGAAAACTGGAAATTTGTATCGGAAAAGTGGAAAATTTAACATTGTTTTGTTTTAAGACTAGTTCAACGCAAACTACCATGTAGAAATCGATTTATATCATATATCATATATACCTAGACATTGCAATGAAATAGACATTGCAATTTGAATACAGCAGTAAGCGTTGATTTTAAAAGTTAAGCACATATTTTTACAATTAGTTTTTGGATGGGTGCCCAACACTGTTTAAATTTTTTTTATATACGCATTTGATGGTAATTTCGTAAAACATTAATTTATATTCTCATTTTATTTATATTTTAACTTTTTGATTATATTTTACATTGATACATTGATCAATTATTATTTATTACTAGCATTGCCCGTTGCAGCTTCGCCTGCAAAAATTTTTTAAAGCTCTTATAACCAAGCCCTTATGCTAGAATGATGCAGTTTTTTGTATTCGACGTGAAATTGCTTCAATCTGACGAGAAAAATCAGTAAACTTCAATTTTTTCAGTGCAACCCCTCGGAAAATTGGAAAAACATCCTCCAAAATTATGTTTTTCTGTTCTATAAATGCTATAAAGTTTCAATTTTTAATAATCGACCCGAAATATCGTCAAAATTAACAGAATATTTTGAAAAATTTCATTACCTACATCGCAACCACACCGAAAATGGGAAAAACATCCATAAAACTTACCTTTTTACTTCTATTCATGATAGAAAGATCGGTTTTTTTCCATCACAACCCTTCGAACTTGGTAAAAACACCCCCAAAACCAACCTTTTTGTTCTATACATGCAACAAGATGCAGTTTTTTGCAATCGACGCTTAATAGCTACAAATTAGGAAGTTATTTCGAAAAACTTAATATTTTTTATTGCAAACTCCCGAAAAATCGAAAAAACACCCCCCAAAATTACGTTTTTCATTTCTATATATGATGAAATGATGGAATTTTCACCAATCGACCCGAAATAAAGTCAAGTTAACAGAACACTTTCCTTACCTATAACGCAAACCTCCGAAAATGAGAAAAACACCCCTTAAACTGCCTTAAGGCATTTTGATCAGACTAAAAATATGACCGCTAGAGAGTGATTTATGTATTCTAAGGAAATTCGCTAAGTTGACGCAGCTCCTGCGTAACGAATTTTTTTTTGTGAAGTGGAGCCAACGGGTCAAGTCATTTCTTCAAAGACTATAACGTTGATAATCAATTATCTGTAATAAACGATTAGTTTAGAAGTCATAATCGAAACAAATCAAGTAACATCTTATATATACTAAATTTTATATAGTTATTTTAATAAAAAATATATCACTCTTATTTCACATTAATTTGTGGCGTTTTAATAAAAGGCCTATGATCGATGAATATTATTATCAATAATCCAATGTATAAAATTTATGCTTTCTTTTCAGTTTTCTTTGGCAATAACACTGCTTGAATATTTGGTAATATACCGCCTTGAGCAATTGTTACGACAGATAACAATTTATTTAATTCATCATTACGAATTGCTAATTGAAAATAAACTTGTTTATTTTTAAACAACTTGTTTACTTAAAAAAAGTTACATTGTAACAATACAATAAAACAATCAATGTTTTCTGTTTGGAGTATTAAAACATACTGATATATTAAACTAGCTATTTTTATTTAAATACTAAATGTCTATCTAATCAAAAAGGAGGCGGTAACCTTGTCAACAAATCAGATCGATATATGCTTCATATGTTATTTTAATTACAATTAAAATTTTAATTACAATTAAAATTGTTAAATTTTCCGTTTGTAAGAAAGGTAAGTTTTCGAGAAAATCTTAATAAAATAGTTGCTTCTTAATAAGTGATGATATGGGATAAAGGACCGAGCTATTTACAAAGTAAATAGATCCAGACTTCATATAATAGTTGCTCTTTAAAAAGTGATGATATACGAGAAAGGACCGAGCTATTAACAAAGTAAATAGCTCTAGACTTCAAATAATAGCTGTTCCTTAAAAAGTGATGATATCCCATAAAGTTTCGAGCTATTTACAAGCTAAACAGCTCGGTAAACTATTTATTAAAAAAATAAATGAGGGGTAAATTAATTAAGTGTAAGAAAAAATTTGGTTGAAATTTATGTCGTAAGTATTCCCTTAGTATGTTTTTAAAATTTTATAACGCGGCAAGTTTTAAAATATTTGAAATCATCAGAAAAATTAACTTGCCGCGTCATAAAATTTTAATAAAAACATACTGTACAGAATACTGTATAGAATCTCATATATGTTAGGTATACAAGTGTTACACATTTAATTGTTTTATTAATAAAAACAC
The DNA here is from genome assembly GCA_963920215.1 of Nineta flava. Lineage (NCBI taxonomy): Eukaryota > Metazoa > Arthropoda > Insecta > Neuroptera > Chrysopidae > Nineta > Nineta flava. The sequence goes on from OY986040.1 coordinate 67,721,690, forward strand.
AAAAATTGCAGGACAATTTTTAATGCGTGTTACCTCAGCACTCCGTCATTTATGAATCGATTTTGAATTTTTTGTTTTAAAGGGTTTGATTTCCCATTGTCCCCAATAATATACTAAAACCATACTATATTGATGTCTTAGCCCTTCAAAAAGCGAGCAGAGCCAGTTGACGTAAAATAACGCGAAGCGGTCTCCTTTGTAAATGTGAATCTAAAATGAGTAAAGTATCGCGAAGCGAAAGGAACGCATAGCATACGCGAAGCATATGCGAAGAGAAACAAAACGCTACGCATTTTGTGCGAAGCCTTCGGCTTCGTATATTTAGGCCTTTCAAAAATGATTGATATCCGACCAAAAACATAAATGTAAGAAAGGGCCGAGTTTTCGGGAAAATCCTTAATGTAATAGTTCCTTCTTAAAAAGTGATGATATGAAAGTAAGGACCGAGCTATTTACAAAGTAAATAGCTCTAGACTTCATATAATAGTTGCTTCTTAAAAAGTGATGATATGGAAGAAAGGACCGAGCTATTTACAAAGTAAATAGCTCTAGACTTCAGATAATAGTTGCTCTTTGAAAAGTGATGATATCCCATTAAAGAGCCGAGCTATTTACAAAGTAAATAGCTCGGTAAACTATTATCTAAAAAAAATAATGAGGGGTAAATTGATTAAATGTAAGAAAAAATTTGGTTTAAATTTATTTCATAAGTTTTCCCTTAGTATGTTTTTAAAATTTTATAACGCGGCAAGTTTTAAAATATTTGAAATCAGAAAAAATAACTTGCCGCGTTATATAAAATTTTAAAAACATACTAAGGGAAAACTTATGAAATAAATTTAAACCAAATTTTTTCTTTCATTTAATCAATTTACCCCTCATTATTTTTTTTAGTCAATAGTTTACCGAGCTATTTACTTTGTAAATAGCTCGGCTCTTTAATGGGATATCATCACTTTTCAAAGAGCAACTATTATCTGAAGTCTAGAGCTATTTACTTTGTAAATAGCTCGGTCCTTTCTTCCATATCATCACTTTTTAAGAAGCAACTATTATATGAAGTCTAGAGCTATTTACTTTGTAAATAGCTCGGTCCTTACTTTCATATCATCACTTTTTAAGAAGGAACTATTACATTAAGGAATTTCCCGAAAACTCGGCCCTTTCTTACATTTATGTTTTTGGTCGGATTATAATTAAATATGAAAAATTCAGAAATAAAAAACATTATATATATATGTATATATATATATATATATATATATATATATATATATAAATTTATATATATATATATATATATATATATATATATATAAATATATATATATATATATATATATATATATATATATATATATATATATATATATATAAATATATATATATATATATATATATATATACTGGCTGACCCGACAGACATTGTTCCTGTCTTAACTATGAATATTGAATTCGAATTGGTATAATTAATAAAAAATAATTACTATTCCAAAATCATATTGGTTATTATTCTAATGCTTTATGATATACAACATTCTTAGTTTTATTTTCTGGCGACTTCATCAATTGTTGTCGCATTAAAACTTCTTGCGTGTTGTCCTGCGGGCGTCTTATCGGCTTTGACGACATGCGGTTTAATGCGGTCGTGAATAATGCAACCAATTCGTTGTGCTGATGGAAAAATATTTGGAGTTGTTCCACAATTGGTCTTTTCACCGAAGTGTTGTGTGCACAACGCTGATCGACTTGTCTTGCTGAATCGACCATAAAATAAATTTGCAAAAATTTGTAGTCACTATCCCGCGTTCGCAATAAGGAACATGTTAGATGATATATTTGACCCGGAATCTGCAAAGGTAAATAGATAATAAAGAGATTTAATATAGGATATTGTATAGCGAATTGTTTGTACCACCAAGTGGCTCTCCCATGTTGCTCTCAAAATACTTTCTCAGCACTCCCATTCCACCATCAACTTTTTTAAACACAGTCACTTCTTTCTGCTTTTGGCAATTTACCGAGCTACAAATGTACTTTAAGCCATTTCAATTGATACACCATTTCAAAGCTGCCAACGTATTTTGCATCAGGCACGTGGTGGTAAAAGTTTATTGTTTTTCGATATACTTACCTTGAAAGTTGGCTTAAATTTTATCGAATAACTTTTGTTGCGCCAAATGACGTCATTTGAAACCAATTTATATATTGATCAATATGAGTAAAACTAGAAAAGCTAGAAAAGAACTAGAAAAGCTAGAAGTGAAAGATATACAAGAGTAAGCCAAACTGACGAACAACGCGAAACGCGGAATGAAGTTAAACGGAATCGATGGAATCGAACTCAACGACATAGAAATGTAGCATTTATGCCCTATCGAGCTGCATTTAATTATAATGTGGAAATCGATTACACTTCACAGCAAATCGTTGCTATTGGACCAATGTACGTTGTGTGTCAATATTGAAAGGCATTTTAGTTTAAAAATGAAACCCCTGGAATGTGTTGCGCTATTAATATCTTGTAGACCAGATATTTTAAATAAAATTTATTTATTTAATTTTAATTCACAATTTGCTTTACAGTCGTACAAATTAAAAGTAACAACAATTAAAATATTAACAATAATAAATATTTTATTGAAACAAAATTATCCTTCGATCCGAACATAAGTCAAAGAACGAGATAACAAGTCTGATTTGTCCTTACAAAAGTTTGGTTTATATATAGTATCAAACTACTGAAAAATAATTAAAAAACGTGTTATTTAAACCACCCTTCTGTACAATCTTAGTGAACTGTGAACTACGTCACCTTTGACCATCTAGGAGAGATAGTATAAAATTAACGTTATGAGAAATAGTTTTAAAATATTTAAAATAAACTAAAATATTCTAATCTATATGAACTTTGAACTTGATTTTGAAATATTAATTATATAATAAAAATTTAACATTAAATATATTTAAAAAAATAATACAGAAAGTGTAATTCCTCCGTTCTAAGAAAGAACTACTGCCTTTTACAGGGTAGTTCAATCAACTTAAAGCTTCGGTATCGGGATTTCAACCATTTCTAATTGAGTTCAATTAACTGCAGGTATTGGCACAGCTTGTGTGTTTTGATTCATTTGGCCATGTTATGGGATGTTTATAAAGTTTATTTGCCATGAGTTCCAAATCTTCTATATTTTCTAAGTCGTAGTTAACTAGTTTGTCCATTCCAATATCAGGCTGTATATGTGATGTTTATTTTATTAAATAATATTTGTTCCACTTCGATGTTAGTATATGTAGTTTCCAATGTTCTATATCGTATACCATTGATATCCATATACCATTGATTCAGGGAAATATGAAGTTTACCAACAAAGTTGGTAATGTTCTTTCCACATGACGAACTAATATTTAATTCAGTGTTTGTAAACATTATAAAATGATAAGTAACTAGTTCTATTATAATATTCATTTCCTCTGTATGCTCATAAATGCAGTGTCCAATATGATTTTTCAGTATTTCCATTTCGCATGTACTGCGTTTTCTGTCATTTAGTTGCGTTTGGTAACAAATGTAGTCTTGCTCTATTCTTTTGTAATTATCATCTCTTATAAATGAATATTCGTTAGGATTATGTAGGATTAAATTAGTTTCAGGATTTATTTTACTATGATTTGTGGGGATACGATATATAGTCGTTAAAGTAAAGTTTGCTGAATTGAATATGGGGATTTATACTACGAATATAATGTTCGAATCGTTAAAGTACGCTTTCAATTCTAATAACTCGTATATATGTTCTTCGTTTATTAAATTAATATGTTTATCTAACTCAGTTTTGGTTAATTTCAATTCGTTATAACTCAAAATATGTTTAGAAATAACGTTTTCTCTCGCTAATTGAATTGTTGTATCTGTCATGGGGTTAGTGAGGAGATTAGCTTTTGTGTAATATAGTTTGTTGAATTTGATAAGCTGATTCAATTAATGGGTTAATATTAACTATGTGAATTAAATTATTATAGTGATTGATTAGTTTGATGGTCCCTAAATTCAATGCGAATAGTCCTTGAGTTCTGCTAATGTCGTTGTAAGAAATTTTCTGTCCAGCGACACATAATCTGGAACAGATTATTTTTATGTCACTTTAATTTTCCCTTTATGATATTTTTGTACTTTCTGGATATTTTTAACTTTAAGAGTTTTACCATTATTTTCTATTACTTTGTCCTTTGTATATTTGGGTGCTATTTTGTTTCGTCTATTTTGTTTTACAAAAACATTTTCACCTACTGTTAAATCTGGAGGATCAATTCGGCCTTTGTTTCGGACTTCCAATTTTTGTTTTAATTTATCGTTCTGTTTAGTAATTAAATCTATTATAATTTGTTTTCCTCAGCATCTATATTAGCATAAATAGAATGTATATTGTTTGTAGTGGGTTTTAAGATTTGGTTATCTCTGATTCCCCGTATAACTTCGAAAGGTGTAAGTTTGGTACTTGAATGTATGGCATTATTATAAGTTAATAAATCCATATCTAATTGCTCTACTATTGTAAGGTTTTTATGAGTAGTTTTTAATATAGTTATTAATTCTACTAAGGTTGAATGAAATCGCTCAACTGGTGAGTTGCCGGTTGAGTTTCTAGCACAAGTAGTGTGATTAAGAATATTATAAAGATTCAGAAAATCTTTAAAATCATTACCTTCAAATTCCATTCCGGGATCATGAATTATAAGATCAGGGATTCCTTGCCTTGATAAATAATGTCTAAGTACATCTAGAGCATATTTAGAATTTCTAGCTTTCATAACCGTAGCTTTAATGATAGTTAAAATATTTGTATTATCTACATGAAATGTATCTATGTGTAAAATTTCAAATGGTTTGTTTGCCTGTTGTGTTTGCGTCAATTTGATTTTTAGTGGATGCCTTTCATATTTGTTTATTTTACAAATATCACAATTATTTACATATTTTTGAATTTTTGACTTCATATTGTCAAAATAATACAGCCTTTTAAGATGGTTCAGTGTTTCATCAATTCCACGATGGATTGATAAATCGTGATAGTCTTTTATCAGTTTCGTTTGCTCATCTATATTTTCAACATCCTGTAGAATTTAGTACACCGAATGATTTTTAATTTCGAATCAAAATGTTTTACATAGGCGCTTTGAATTATGTTGAAGATATTGTCTTCTGTATAGATAGCATTTTGTTTATTGTTAACCATTTCTGTCTTTAAAATGTTAATAAACTCAATATTACTTGGTCCTTGACGCAGGAAATTGCGAAAAAAATAAAATGAGTGGGGGGTTTTATTTAATGTCCAATAATAATTAAAGCGTCCTTAAACCAATAATAATCTGTAAAATAAATTTTTTTACGAAAAAGAACGGTCCTTGAATTTTATTGCATTTTAAAAAAAGAATAAACATCATTTTATAATTTTTAGGAAAAGGATAAAATATTTATGATTCGTTTCGCAAATTATATTTAAAAAAGGAATTGTACAAAAAGAAAGACATATTGATACATATGTAATATTATTTATTCTCTTTGTTATTTAAAAAATATTTCCAACATCATAAAAATACACACATCTAGAGTAAGTTCAAACTTAAATGAGACACCATTCCCCTCTTGCGCAGAAATAAAAAATTGGAATGGGTAAAAATACACCAATGCTATTTAATATATGAAAAAGGGGAATTGAATATAATAATCCAATAAAGGGAAAAGATCCACTTATCAATTATATAAAAAGAAATGGCATTATAATAAACATATCTTATATTTTATGTCTATTGGCTATGGCTATCGACAAAGATATTCACATATGCAAACTTCATAGTAAGAACGAGATGGCTATTATCAATAGAAGATTATATTTATTTATATACCAGTGGACATCAAACAAAATGCAAGTGAACCAATGATGTAAATAGTGTGAAAATAAGTTATAGAATTGATATTCAATAAGATTTGTTATTAAATAAAATGTTTTTGAACAAGCAATTAAATTAATACTATAACTGTGCAGACCTCAGGCCAACGTTTAAGTACAAGTAATTAAAATTCTATTATATTACCTTTAAATTATTATCATAATTTAACCCATTATGATTGTCGGCTATAATCTATATTAAATAAAAATCGCCTAGCCAAAATTATTCTATGATAAATTTTAATTCTTTTATTAAGAATTTTTTAATCCTGTTGAAATATAATAGAATTTTAATTACTTGTTCTTAAACGTTGGCCAGAGGTCTGCCCATATTTTTGTAACAAGGAATTTTAATTCTATTATATTATATGACAGGATTAAAAATATTATTATTATAACAGGATTAAAAAATTCTTAATAAAATAATTAAAATTTATTAAAGAATAATTCTGGTAAGGCGATTTTTATTTAATAAAGCCGACAATCATAATTTAACCTAAAAATTATGACTACAAATTTTACCTGAATTAAAGAAAAATAAATTTTTTTTTTTGAAGCGGAGTATAAATAAAAACAACTGTTTGAATTTTTCATAAAATTAAATTTTATTTGTGGATTCACACTTAAGTTCACACGAAACTGGTTGAGATTCACTGGATTAGTTGTTTACACACAGAAGTGTAGAATGATAATGATGTACTACTTCACCCTAAATATCACATAGACCAGGTCCAAAAAAAATGTGTTTCTGCGACTCATTTAAGTTTGAACTTACTCTACGACAACCCAGTGACCACAAAACGTATTGTTAGAGTAAGTTCAAACTTAAATGATCTGAACTTAACTTAATCTGAACTTAAAGTGGATCTTTTCCCTTTATTGAATTATTATATTCAATTCCCCTTTTTCATATATTAAATAGCATTAGTGTATTTTTACCCATTCCAATTTTTTATTTCTGATATTTTACTCTACTGTATTTTTTTAACTTTAAGGGTTTAATGATCGATCTAGCTAATTTAATTTTTAATAAATTTTGGTAAATATTTTTTATTGTGGGTCCTGAAAGTGTGATTCCTAAAATGAAAATGAAAACATTTGTGAAGTGGAAAGAAACCTTATTATACAGTGGTTGAACTAGGTACTTATTTCTGAATAATATTTCGGCGTCTTAAAAAGGAATTGAACATATCCAGTAATAAAACAAATTTGGGTTTTACCATTTCTTGTGTAAAATATGTGTACAATAAACACATTGTTATTATAATATAAAGAAAGGGGTTGATATTATTAGTTAGTAAATATAATTTTGAATCAAAAGAACTATTAATATCACTATATTTAATCTTTAATGTAGTAAAGTAAAGTATATAAAATATTTAACAATCAAACCAATAAGTGTTTTTATTTCACAACAGTAATAATTACCAAACATTCTGGAAATTCCAATAATAGTTTATTACGATTTTCACCATTATCTTGACTTGGGTCCTTGGTTTCACTATTACCTGGAATTGGGTCCACTATTGAAGTTTCACAAGATGATTCGCCGTATTCGTGATTAACTGTATATATTGTTTCGTCATTATCAGAAGTGCTTTCATCATTATTCTAGGTGTACTGTACTATACTGTACTATATGGCATTTTTGTAGGTACTGTAGTAAAATAATAGAAATCAAACTTCACTATCATTTGATCATTTGCTGCAATTAAAATTTTAAGATAACCTATTATATGGATAAGAAGCGAATAATATACAGTTTATAGGCAAATCCAACACAAAATACTTTCTTATATTGTAATATTAAAAATACCAAACATACTTGTTTGAGAGCCACTGTTTGTAATAAGACTATATTTTATGAATGGGTAGTACTTCATAATTTTTGAAAGGCAGGCTTATAATTTATATTGCTCCTGACCTTACCTCAAAACACATATAGACTGGTCTGCGCAGTAAAAGACGAATTTTGACGGTCCAAGAAAGAAGAAACCAACTCTAGCTATGGATTCGTCTATTTTTGGTATTGTTAATACAATATGTTGCCTTGTTTTAAATAATTTAGTTAGTTTTCTTTCGTTTCTTGTTCCTAATTTAATTATTATTTGTTGTGAAAACTCATTTAATGCTCGTTTGAATATTCGAATTCCGGGATTAAGGTTTTCTTCGGCTGAATGTTGGGTACTATTGCTACTAAAATTATTTATTTGAACTCTAGATAATGCGTCTACATTAGTGTTTATTTTGCCAGGTTTATGGTCTGTATTAAAATTATAGTCGCGTATTTCTAAAGTTTCTAAGTGTTCTTCTTCAGGAATTTTATTAGTTTGATCATATGAAATAGAGTTATAGGGATCGATATCATATGAATAATATTGGTCACTTAAATAACTATCATAAGGGTTATTTTGAGAATATTTGAACTTATCATAAGCGTTAATATTATTAAATCGACGAAATACTTGTCTAGTATTTTCACTTGAAATATCCATAGATTCAGGGCTGGGTACTGGGTACTTACAAGTCGGTCGATTATACTATGGGGGACGGTAATAATTAAATGGGTTGTTTTGAATGGGTTGTGGTGGTCGTAATTGCATACGATTCGTTGAAAAGTCGGGTATTTTATAATTATTTACATAATTCTGTGTAGGTACACGATTGTTATGAGGATAATTATTTTGTATTTGTCTCGGTTGGGAATTTATATTTGATCGAGAGATTCTATTTCTATCTAGATTAGATTGTTGCATTGAAATTTCGTTGACACAAATATCATATGCTTTTTTGATTGTTGTCGGTCGATTGGATCTCACGATATATCCTAAATTTTGATTTAACCCTGCTATAAAGGATTTTAAAACAATATTCAAGTATACTTCATTTTGGCCCTTTATGGATTATTGTGATTTTGTTCGATCTATTGAGTTTAACAGAACGGTTTGTAAATCGACTACTTCTGTATGGTAATCTTTTAATGGTTTATTTCCTTGACCAATAGTATTTAGTTTATGAAGAATTGATTCTATAGTTCGTTTGTCTGAGAAATGAGTTATTAATATTTCTTTAATAGTTTCCCAGTCAGAAGGGGTTCCAGATGCTGTAAGAGCATCTCGAGCTGGTCCTCTTATTTTTTGTTTTACCATATTAGTCAATAAAGAACTGTTAGCATTTTCTCCATGGAGAACGACATCTCCCATTTCAATAAATGTATTTAACATTCCTGGGCAACCTTCGTAGGTATCCATACTTCTAATTATATCAATCACTGATATGCTAGTAGCCATATTAGCGTTATTATTTTCTAATATTAATTTTGAGTTATTTGAATTATTTGGTAAAATATTATTTAAAATATTGTTATTATTAGTTTTATTTGAATTTTCTAAATTATCATCAAGCGATATTTTATTTAATAAATTTTCAATTTGTTTTATTTTAGAATTGTTTTCTTTAATTGTTGGTAAATCTTCGTCCGTATCTGAGTCGGAGCTAAGATTTTTGAATAAACTAAAGTTTAGTTTATTTTTTATTTTTTATTTTCGATTTCATTGGATGTTTAGGCATTAAGGTGTAGGTATTCGAATATTCAATAAAGAAAAATTTACTTACATTTGAAATATGAACACCAACCACATTGTTACTTTAAAATTCCAGATAAGTCCAAAAAAGAATACCATAAATTTTCGATATGCAGTCGAAATAAATTTAACCAGTTCCAATGTTGCTTCCAATCCAGTAAATTTTATTTTGTACTCTGGCTGATATTAATAATTTATTTGGAGTGTAGATGCGTCCTAAAGACTTAAGAGCCACTCGTAAAATTTTCACAATTTTACGATGGACGCGATAATTCTTGAAATATGTTTTTCTCGAATTATCCTATCGGCTGCGCCATTAATATCTTGTAGACCAGATATTTTAAATCAAAACATATTTATTTAATTTTAATTCACAATTTGCTTTACAGTCGTACAAATTTAAAGTAACAACAACTAAAATATTAACAATAATAAATATTTTACTGAAACAAAATTATCCTTTGATCCGAACATATGTCAAAAAACGAGATAACAAGTCTGATTTGTCCTTACAAAAGTTTGGTTTATATAGAGTTAATAGTATCAAACTACTGAAAAAAAATTAGGAAATGTGTTATTTAAACCAGCCTTCTGTACAATCTTAGTGAACTGTGAACTACGTCACCTTTGACCGTCTAGGAGAGATAGTATAAAATTAACGTTATGAGAAATAGTTTTAAAATATTTAAAATAAACTTAAATATTCTAATCTATATGAACTTTGAACTTGATTTTGAAATATTAATTATATAATAAAAATTTAACATTAAATATATTAAAAATAGATATTTAATACAGTAAGTGTAATTCGCTAGCAGTCAAGTCAAATTAACGCAATTGGTACCGCCAGAAGAGCCACTACATTCATTGGTTTCGGGAAATGGGCCACATTCTAAACACTTTTTGACACATATCATGTTGTCATTTGGCGCAGCAAAAGTTATTCGAGAAAAATTTAAGCTAAGTTTCAAGGTGAGTATATTGAAAAACAATAAACTATTACCGCCACGTGCCTGATGCAAAATACGTTGGCAGCTTTCAATTGAAATGGTGTATCAATTGAAATGGCTTGAAGTACAATTCCAGCTCGGTAAATTGCCAAAAGCAGAAAGATTTCAATTTCCCATTTTATTAACATGGAGAAACCTTTCTGTTACACTTTGGAATTTTGTAACTCATCAACGGATTATCACATTTATAAGACAGTAGCCTATTCTTGTTGGAAATTGAATGCTCTACAAAGAAAGGTCTTTTGCTCTACAAAAAAAGTTATTTGGGGTTAAAGTTCAATTTATGATCATTTCTAACATTTTTGTAATTTTCCGACGAAACTATTAGTTTTATCAAAAAATGTTAGCAGAAAAATGTTTTTTTATAGTTCATTTCATTTTTTATACGGATATGTTATGAATTTATTTTAATTTTTTAAGAGTCGTGAGTTATCTGCTTGAAAATGTGAAATTTTCCAAATAATTGACTTTTAATTGATTATAAAATTAATATTATTCAATTTGTATAACTGAAAATCAAATCTATCACTATTGAATTAATTATGGATCTAACATACATTTTCTATCAAATAGTTATTTTTGGAGGCGGTGTCCAAAAGTTATGTGAATTTCTCTATGTTGACACCGCCTCCAAAAATAACAATAATTGTACATATATATTTAAAAATTTTTGCTTTGGTGAACTAAAATTGGCACAAGAATATGCAATTATTTTTTTACTTTTTAGTGCATCTTTTGTTATAGAATATTTGATTTTAGAAGTCGGGTTTCCATTTTGTCGAAATAAGTTTTATAACTAAAACACATTTACTTATATGACACGTCTTTTGAAATATAAAGATTTGGGTTTTGGGTATATATTTATTTATTATCTAGGTATATGACACGTCTTTTGAAACATAAAGATATAAGTTTTAGATATTTATTTATTAATTAATCTTTTATTTAGTCTACTAATTAATTTAATTTTACAATGGAATTTACACGTCTAAAAAAATAAATAAAATTTCCAAGCAGCTTATAAAAAATAAATAAATATTTATCCATTATAATATTGAATGGTTTTCAGCGAATCCTTGTTTCGTTTCTGTTTTTTTTTATTTCTTTTAAGTTGCATAAAATTTATTTATTGAATTATTTATTGTCAAGATCCTAGCTATTTTAATTGATTACAGTGTCTAAAACAAATTTGATAACACATGTGATCAATATATGATAAATTGTAAAATATCAAATACATGAACAATTGACTTACTCTCTATGTTCTACAATGTATAAAGAAGGAGGATTGAATATATATATATATATAAATATATATATATATATATATATATATATATATATATATATATATATATATATATATATATATATATATATATATATTCTGACTAATATCCTGAACCGTCCTATAAATACTCAAAATCAATAAATACAAATCGAATTGTCTTTCTGTATTTTTGTTGAAATACTTTAACGCCGAAATTATTGTCATATATAATAAAATTGTGTTTTCATTGTTGCTATAAATAAAATTAATGACATTGTATTTAAAATAATAGTAATTATTTGATAATAGTAATAGTAAGTGGTAGAGTCAATATCAATAATCTGCCTGGTTATTCAAGTAGTCTCAGTATCAGGCAGTAATATATTAGTAGTCTAGTTAATCTTCAGAAGCTGTTCGGGTCAAATTATTCATTTAAGATTATTAATCTTAATTGGTAATTGGTATCTAAAGTTTACGGAGTTAAACTTAATCAACTGCCCTGGTGACAGCCCAATTGGAAACCGAAAAACAACAGAAATCCAACAATATATATATATAAATATATATATATATATATATATATATATATATATATATATATATATATATATATATATATATATATATATATGTATATATATATATCGTTGGATTCCTGAAAAATCGGTAACATAAATAGTCTTAGCTGAAATATCCTGGAGCCCTATACCAGGCTTAGTAGTAGAGAGCCCGGTAGTTCCGAACAAAAAGTTCTAAATTATAAAAAATTTCCCATTAGTGAAGACATCTATCTGGGAGCGTATGGTAGGACATTTGCTTACGGTTCATTCCATAATTACACTCTGCACAGGGTAATGTGGACTGCTACCTTACAAGCAACCATCTGGCATGTTAGAATATATATAACACCGTCTTGGGCAGTAATGATGAAGTCTTATGTTTCTGATTTCTGTGTCCAGCTGATCTAAGGACAGAGAGCAGAAGCGCAACTGAAAGGCCACATAAGTCTACATGAGGGTAGAACATTCCTTTATGATTTTGGGAGCAGTGATATTGAAGGAAGAAGCCGATTTCAGCTCGTTTAACATCGGAACAAAGCCGCGATTGGGGAAGAAGGATCAAATATCATCTAAATCACGATTTGAATGAAAGACTAGATCCAATTTTGATACTTCATAGCTTACCGCAGAGAATAAGAATGCTCCTTTACAGTGCAACTTGTGATCGTGCACGAGTAGCATTAATAGATCAGAATTATTTAGTAGCTCCTACCCTTGAAGACAAGGAAAACTTCATATGCGATAACAGATGTTATTGCCGTTTGTTCTGCTAAATGAGCGTTGCAGGGCCACTGGTGTACAATTACTATCTACATTTGTCGACTTATGAATCATGCCAATAGCCGTCGATTCTCTCAAATCTTTCTCGTTTGTTCACAATACTTCTTTTCTCGTGGAGAGACCACCTAGAGCTGCACTAATCAACGGCTATTGGCATGATTTATAAGTCGGAAAATGTAGATAGTAATATAACAGCAATCAGACTCTTCCGATGGTCCTGCAACGCTCATTTAGCAGTACAAACGCCAATAACATCTGTTGCCGCTGATGAAGTTTTCCTTGCCTTGCTCCAATACACTTTTCCATTTAACTATATTTTCAATAATTTAAAGTTTATCACGTTCAAAATAACAGTATATAAATATATAAAATCACAGGGAAGTTGGACAAGGAATTCTAAATCAGAACTTTAAATTTGATCCAACGTTTCGTCTCTTTATTGAGACTTCTTCAGCAGCTACAAAATATAATTAACAAAATCACAATATAACCTCAAATACATAATTATTTAAACAAACAAAAATTCAAGACAATTACCGAGATCTTATAAGTTCATGTATTTCTTCTTTTTGACATGTATATCTTCTTTTTGACATACTGTACTGTAGTGTTAATTGGTTTTTAACAATATAATAAATTAGCGTATTTAACAATAACAATTAGTAAAATTTATAAATTCATAAATAAAATTCAACATGTAATTAAACAATACTAATGAATATTTACGAGTGTATAATAGATATCTCAGTACTGAAGTGCCACCTATTATTACTGTTCTGCATTATCCAATGACATTGAAATTTAAAATTTCATTATAAATGCCACTTAAGTTATTCGTGTCAGTTCTTAAAGGCAGTAACACGATCAGATAAACGTTCATAATATGCTAATTATGAATAAAAATGAATATGTGGAGGAAATTTATTAATTGCTGGAGGATAAGAACACTAACCTATTGTTAAATAGAGATCCTACCAACAAGTTTAAAAAATTAGCTAATGATTTGATTTCAAATTAAAAAAGGAGGGAGTTATTTCTGATGAGTTACAGAAAAGCTTCAAAAAGTATAAATCAGTTTCATCTAAGTTGTATGGACTTAGAAAAACGCACAAAAGTGGTTGTGTCATAAGACCAGTTGTGAGTTCTATTCGTTCCCCATGTTACAAGTTATCCAAATTACTACATCATACATTGATGACAATAATCTCCAATAAATTTCTTTTTTTTTGTCAAGAATTATTTTGAGTTTGTAGAGTTCATACAAAAAACAAGAGTACCAGATAATTACATTTAAGTATCATTGGATGTAGTTTCATTGTTTACGAACATCCTAAAACAACTGGTGATAGATATAATTAATGAAGATTGGCAAGAGCTTTCAAAATCCATCAAGATCAAGAAGAAAATCTTGTAAGAATTAGTTCAATTCTGTTTCGACTCCAGCTATTTTCAATTCAATGGATCATTCCATCAACAACTGGATGGATCTAGTATGGGAAATCCAGCATGTCCGGTTCTTGCTAACATCGTAATGAACCATATACTAAAGAAGATAGAATGTACTTTACCATTCTCAGTTCTTTTTTTTAAAGGTTTTTGTTGTTGATATTATCACAGCAATACCTAAGAATAATGTGAACTTAGTACTTGATACCTTCGAAGTGAATTGAAGTCAATGGAACTTTACCGTTCCTAGATACGATAGTTATAAGAAACGAGGATGGTTCCATATCAACGGATTGATATGTTTAGCCAACTAACTCTGGTAGATGCATTAATTATTTTTCCAACCACACGATAAATCAAAAAATTGGTATAATTGAAGTTTTTTATTTAGAGTGCTAATACTAAGTAGCAAATCAGCTCAGCTCCGCCTGCAGACCCGACTCACCCCGTGATGAAGATGGAGGTGGAGTCTTTTCACGATCCACCTCCATTGATTTTGCTTCTGAGGATGGCTGACTGGTTGCCACCTCCAAAGCTGTCGCATTCGTTTTAAGGATCTCCCTCTTTCTTTTAACAGTAGTTTAAAGAGGGACCTGAATGAGTCCCTACTACGTTGTTTTTTAAATTTTAGCTGGCCTTGCTGCCGCTTGTCCATCGCTTTTTTTGTTTAAAAACTCGCTGATGATTTTCATCATCAGCGGAGCGAGCTCTTTTGCGAGCGTAGAAGCGCCAGCTGAAGGGGCGAGAAGAGCTGTGACGCGGGCATAAGAGACGGCAGGTTGAGAGTGAGGGCTGCAGCCCATCACCCTTCTGCGCGCCTCAGGATAAGTGAGCTTATCCAGAGCTCTCAATTTCTGGATAGCCATCTCTTCGTTGAGTTTGGGGCAGTTCCTCGACTTTGCCAAGTGATTACCCCCACAAGTGACACATGTAATTGCCTCATTGCACGGTCTTCCTTCGTGCAATGGCTCCCCGCAGACACAAATTTGAGGCATTTCACACCTACATGCCGTGTGCCTGTATCTTTGAAACCGATAGCATCGCATCGGTGCTAGAATGTACTGACGCACGGGGATCTTCTTGTGAATGCTGGCAAATCTATATTGTTAAAGGTTATTTGGAGGAGCGGTGAGTCTTTCAACTCACCATCCTGCCTCCACATTATCCTTCGGGCCTCAACTACTCCCTGGTCGGACAAATTTTCGACAATATCCTCGATTGAGCAAATCATGAGGTCTCTGCAAAAGATCACCCCCTGTGAACTTATTCCACCTCATGATCGCCTAACACCTTTAGAGATAGTAATCGGTCATTAGTGATCTTGTCGCCGAAAGTTTTGACAAACAACCCATTGTTTACTTTTTTGACGTCTTTAAGACGCCCCACAATCTCGTATAATTTTTTCGCTATTAAAAAAAAAAGGGGCTACCCGAAGGGGTTAGCCGACGGGGATAGCCGCTTGAGTCACCCTTCCTCCTTATCAAAAAATAATTAACTATAACCTGCTTTTGGGAACCTGGAAGCAATGCCAGGTTTCCGCGATTCTTCCTTTTATCTTTAGGGGGGTTTGGTCCCCCCGACGTTTCAGTTATAACCGGTACGCCGCCCGGGCCTCCTTTTACGAAAGGTGGCATTACCGTTTGGTTTTGGGATTTTGGATTTTCCATAAACAAGTTTTAAACCAGCCAGCAGGGATGCACGAGACCGCCAGTTAAACGTCTTCAACGAAGACAATGTCGGCCAGATGAGGTGGCCGACAAGGAATGTTGTGACAGTGCACGAACACCGCACAACGAAACCAACGATGACGGCGATGACAGCACACGACATCCGCACACTGATCCCAACGTTGAGAAGTTTGGGTCCGATAGCTTCCCCTCCGGGCATGCAGGCTAGGTACTAGGCCCTCCCACCACGACAAGGTGGACCCACGGGATGGATACTAATTGTTATTGTTAAACATGCTAATTTATTATATTGTTAAAAACCAAATAATGCATATCAAAAATAAGAAACGCATGAACTTATAAGATCGAGGTTAATGTCTTGAATTTTTGTTTGTTAAGTAATTATGTATTTGAGGTTACGATTTTATTAATTTTATTTTGTAGTTGTAGAAGAATAAAGATCTGGATCAAATGTAATATTCTGATTTAGAATCCTAGTCCAACTTCCCTGTGATATATATATATATATATATATATATATATATATATATATATATACAATTTTTGGCCATATTAAATTATTTTATTAAAAGTACACTATGGACAGAATATTTTGGCCAAAAAACTTTTCTTCTGGCCAGGTCCGAAATGGGTAAAAAAACCAACCTTTAATATCTCCCTTATTTGAAGAGATATTCTTTTGCTGTTTGCGGATTTACGTGGTACAATTTTGGTAAGATTATTTTACATTTTCAGTTTTTCGCTAGGAGTGTCCGAAATGGGCGAAACAGAAAAACTGATTTTTCTCCCTTAATTAAAAGGTACAATATTTTTGCCAAAATATCCAACCTTTAATATCTCCCTTATTTGAAGAGATATTCTTATGCTATTTTCGGATTTATGGGATACAGTTTTGGTACAATTATTTTATATTCTCAGTTTTTCGCTAGGAGTGTCCAAAATGGGCGAAACAGAAAATCTGATTTTTCTCCCTTTTTTAAAAGGTACAATATTTTTTTGATTCATGCAACCATTATCCTCTAGTAAAAGGTCATCTTATGTTATAGAAATATTTACCGAAAAAGTGTCCCAAAGGGGTCAAATTTCCAAAATTTTGTTTATTTTGGTACAATTTCTTTAATTTCGCCCCTTATACAAGAGGTACAATTTTTGTTTTATATGGTATGCTAAAGTGTAGCATAGACAGAATATTTTTGCAAAACTCTATATTTTGGCCAGGTCCGAAATGGGTAAAAAAACTATTATTTTATATCTTCCTTTTTTGAAGAGATATTCTTATGCTGTTTTCGGATTTACGGGTTACAGTTTTGGTACAATTATTTTACATTTCCAGTTTTTCGCTAGGAGTGTCCAAAATGGGCGAAACAGAAAAACTGATTTTTCTCCCTTTTTTAAAAGGTACAATATTTTTTTGATTCATGCAATCATTATCCTCTACTAAACGACCATCTGGTGCCATAAAAACATTTTCTCAAAAAGCGTCCCAAAAAAGTCAAATAGAAGGTCCAACTGGTAATAGGTTAAACTAACAAAATATTTTTCGAAGTAAGATAAAGTAAAGATCTAATAAATAAAAATAAGATAAAATAAATAAAAATAAATAAATAAATAAACCTTTATTTGGAAATATTAATAACAATAATAAACAATACTACGTATATCTGAATTAAATTTCCAATTCAGCAGGGCTGAGGTATGGATATAAGATATATCATTAAAAAAATAACAGTTAAAGAAATATAACAATTAATAGTACAAAACATTCAAAGAAATGTAACAATTTAGAAAAATATAGACTCAAAAGAACTAAAAAGAAATAAACTGAACCAAAATTAGGAATAACAATATATATAATATATATTTAAAACATTTAGAATGATCCAAATCTGTATGAAGAGAGATGCTCAAAATAAGTAAGTTTCGAATAGAAAAATAAAATTACTTTAGGATTCTTGCATCCAAATATCTACATATATTTGTCCCATTCTCCTCCATTTTTTTCTTTCCCATGGTACTCTTTTCCAAGTTACTTCTCCACATACTTTTTGCATCTCATCATATTTGGTTTTCTCCTTTTTCTTGTATATTGCATAGGGCACCATTCCATTAATTTCTTTGTCCAGCGATCATCTCTGGTTCTAATTATGTGTCCTATCCATTTCCACTTTCGGATCATTATTACTTCTCCTATGTCCTTTAATACTGAGGTAATACTTATCCATTTTGTTCTTTTCTTATCTCTTCTTGCTATGCCTATCATTGCCCTTTCCATGCTTCTTACAGTAGTTCTCATCTTACTGACTACTTTTTTGGTTAAGGTCCATGTTTCTGAAGCATACGTGAGGGATGGTAGAACACACATGTTCCACAGTTTAGTTTTGTGTTGCATGTCTATTGATGATTTGAAGAGGTGTTTGTGTCTATTAAAAATGTTTCATCCTAGAGTAATTCTCCTTGTAATTTCATCCCCTTGACCAAGGATAGAGAGTTTATGTCCCAAATATACAAAGTCTGGTACAGTGTCTATTTTTTCACTTTCAATGATCAATATTTCGTTGTCAGCATCTTGTGTATTCATTTTCATCAACTTACATTTTTTGACATCGATTTTTGGTACTACTTTATTTGCTTGTTCGCTTAACTCTTTCAGCATTTCTCTGATTTCAGTGGTATTTTCACTTATAAGTACAACATCGTCTGCAAACCGTAAATGATGTAGTGTTTGCCCATTGATGTTTATACCTCTCGTGATCCATTCTAAGCGTCTAAAAATCATTTCAAGAACTGCATTGAAAAATTTGGATGAATTTACGTCTCCCTGCTTTAATCTTTTTTCTAGTTTAATTTTTTCTTCTCATCCTGCCATTCTTATTACCATTTCAGACTTTGTATAAATATTTTTTATTATGTTTATGTATCTTTTACAAATTTCAGCCTGTTCAAGGGCTTCTAGGATGGCTTGTGTTAGGACGGAGTCGAACGCTTTCTCAAAGTCAACAAATAGCCTTACCAATGGAAAATTGTAATCTCCAGATAGTCTTATCAGTTGCTTTAATGTTAAAATATTATCACAAGGTGAGAAGTTGCGCCTGAACTCTGTCTGTTCCACAGGTTGTTCTCAATCAATTTCATTTTCCATTTTTTTTGCGATAATACTCATATAAATCTTGTAGAGGACGCATAATTTCTAGGACTCAGTTGACGATAGTTTCTTAAATCGAATTTATCCCTTTTTTATACAACAGTATTAGCAAAGAACTTAACCATTTTTCTGGTATCACGTTTGAATCTAAGCATAGATTATATCGATTCTTCACTTCTTTTACCATAGTTACGCCGCCAGCTTTGATTTGTTCGTTTATTATGCCATCAATGCTCTCCTGATTTTCCCTCTTTCAGCTTGTTTATGCTTGTCCTTATTTCCGATTCTATTATTACTGGAACATCTTCGTCGCATTCTTCAATCTTTAAACTCATCTTTAAATAGAGTAGTATAGAATTCCGATATTGTTTTTAATATGTCTTCTCTTTTATCTACCATATTTCCCTTATTATTCCTTATCCTTGTCAATAATTGTGTTCCTCCTGAATGTTTCTTTGTGCAATGTTTAATACTTCCCCCAATCTTTAATATTTCGCTAATCTCATCTATCTTTTTCTGATGTGTCCATTCCTGCCATTTTTTTTGTATAGATTTTGATAGTTCGGTGTACTTCCCCATATTCAGGTTATTTCTTTTAATTCGTCTTCTTTTCGCTAGTAGTCTCCTAATTTAATTTGGTACTTTGTTTTTTGTTTCATCACTTTTTATAATATTATTTATTTCTTCTGTAGTATGGGTGATAATTTTCACCAGCTCCTCCACACTTTCATCTAATCCTTTTTCGTAATCTATGTTGTTTAATCTGATGTTTAGCAGTTCTTCATAATTGTTGGATTTAAGTTGATCCGTGCTAATTCTTTTTGCGTTCTTTTGTTGCCATTTTTTACTTTTAGTTCTCAGATTTATAGTTGCTTTCAGTGCTCTGTGGTTGCTACCTATATCTATGGCTTCTTCAACTTATACATCGATTTTAAATTTCTTCCTATTACATAGCACGAAATCTATTTCGTTTTTGTGTTGGCCCCCTTGACTGATCCAGGTCCATTTCTTTTCAGTAGGTTTATTAAAGAAAGAGTTCATTATATATAACTGTCTTCCTTCTGTAAACTCAATCATATTGATACCTCTTTCATTTCTTTCTCCTATAGTGTATTTTCCTAGTGTTGTTTCGTTTCTTCTATTTCTGTCTTGGCGTTAATATCTCCTATTATTATTTTATATCTAGCATTATCTTCATCTATTGCCTGATCTAGGAAACTATAGAACTCTTCTATATCTTCTTCACATGATTCCGAAGTAGGTGCATAAACCTGAATAAAAATTATTCTACCTCCTTTTTCCTTTGTTTTCGGATTCAAAATTAGATTAGATATTCTGTGTGTGTGGCATTTCACATTTACAACCCATTTTTTTATGTCTTTGTTTAAAAAAAACCCGTCCCCTAATTTTTGCCTTCACCATTAAAGTAAAATAAATGACCGCTATCTAGTTGTATAAGTTCTTCTCCAGCTCTTCTTATTTCACCTAATCCTATCACTGCCCATTTTATATCCGTTAATGTTTCTAATAATTCAAATAATTTATTGTTATCGCTTAATGTTCTACAATTAAATGTTTATATGTAATAATTTTTTTGAGTTCTATTTTGAGCGTTCTGTTGGATTTTTAGCGAATTTCCTGAAAGGAAATAGAGCTATTGGTCCCGTACCGAAGTCAAAATTTCGCAAAAATTTCTTCAAATGTCCATCGATCCTACCTAGTAGATGCCAGAAATCACCATCTGAAAAATTTATATATATATATATATATATATCTATGGACATATATATATATATATATATATATATATATACATATATATATATATATATATATATATATATATGTCAATTTCCGACGAAGTCGTATGCGGCCCAATTTTTTCGGGGTCGATTTTTTGGGTTATTTGGAAGTTACAATTTTTTCTTTTTGTGGTACAATTAGGTACAATTTTGGTTCAATTTTTTCAAATAGTTTTAATTTTGATTGAAGTCGTATGCCCAGTTCACGGTGGTCAACAATCATTGTAACATAGTGGGGTATAACATCAGGTATTGAAAGTAAATTGTATGAAATGGAATTTAGAAAAAAAATTTTTAAATATTTCTGCTGTTCGAGACCTTTTTATATGAAGAAAACATATGTAATGAGCTTAAGAAAATATACTCTGAATACCTGTTAGAATTTACGCATACAACTAAACAATCAAAATATGGTGGGGCTAGCGAAGGTTCTATCTTCGCAATTAGAAGAGATTTGCTTCGGAAAAATATTGTTAAGTTTAGGAATCTTTCGGGATATCTTGTTATTGAAATCAAAACAGAATCATTTCACTTTTCTATAGTCCTAGTGTACTTAAATTGTATCCGGTGGCAGGACGATTTTCAATAACTTTGTGATTTAATTAAAGGTTATCAAGAGTTAGATTTTGTGTTAATGGGTGACTTTAATTGCAGAACTGGCTGTAACCAGATCATTCCAAAATATTTGTTAAGGGGTAGCTTGTTTAATCGTGTAGACTCTAAAAGAAAGTCTAAAGTACGGTTTTTATGTATGTTGGATGATATTAATTTTGCAATATTAAATGGACGCACTGCGAGTGACTCCAATGGAGAGTACACTTTTGTTTGGGGGGGAGAGGGGGTAGTGCCTCAGTTATAGATTATTGTGCAGTCTCTGTCAACTTATTACCGAGTGTGCTCTCTTTTGAAGTGACTCAACTGTGCTCCTCTGATCACTTTCTTATTACTGCCAAATGTAATTGATCATGTTGGGAACTCAACATGAACAGATAATTCCTCTTCTACCAAAGTTATGTGGAAACATTAATTTAAGGATCCATATAGAAACGAAATTGATGAACTATCAGACTCACTTACAATTGATGAAGGTGTGTCTGAAGATGGTCTGCAAAAATTGACTATGATTATAAATAAAGTGGCGCATAACCATAATATGCACTATACAAACAAGCCCATTATTTGTAAGACGAATTGGTTCGATAGTGAGTGTCATAAAATGCGCATCTACTTATTTAAAATATAGCATATATTTAGGAAAACGAATTCTGGAACAGTTAAATTTCATTATTTGAACGTCAGAAAACAATATAAAAATCTGTGCAGATCAAAGAAAAAACAGCACACTGAGACTATCATCGAAACATTTAATACAGTAAATAATTCTAAGAGTTTTTGGAATTTAGTACGACATCTCAAAATAAAACATTTTCATTCGGATGCATGTATACTTGCTTCAGATTGGATAAACTTTTTGCAAAATTTGCTATACCCCCCGTTAGTTGCCACCAGAATGGTTTATGCGGAACCTTTTGTAACAAATGATATTCTAGATGCCCCTTTTTGTAAGTCAGAACTGATGATTGTTTTAAATCGAGCAAAATTAAATAAAGCGCCAGGATCAGATGGCATATCTTATGAATTTTATAAAAATGCTTCTGAAAATTTTCTATATGGATTATTGACTTATTTTAATTATATATTTGATAGTGGGGATATACCAAGTAATTTTAAAGAGGCAATCATTTGTCCAATTCATAACAAGGGCATGATTAGAGAAGTAGCTAATTATAAAGGCATATCTTTTTCCAATACTGTGAGTAAACTATTTACAGGCCTCCTATTGAATAGAATCATTTTATGGAAAGACACTCAAAATATATTAGGCGAATATCAAGCTTGTTATAGAAAGGGGTATTCTACGGTTGAAAATCTTTTTACGCTAATGAGCTTAATCAAAATCATATTAAGTCATAATCGCCAGAAAGTATTTTCATTTTTTGTAGATTTTTCAGCCGCTTTTGATCGTATTGACCGATATTCTCTATTGTATAAGCTCTTTGAAATGGGTATGTCCTATAAGTTTATTAATATTTTAAGAAATTTATACGTAGGAACTTCCGCTTCGGTTTGGTGCCAGGAAGATTTATCGCATCTCTTGAAATAACCATGGACCTGAACAAGGTCTTCTTAGCCCAATTTTGTTCTCCCTATTTATAAATGACCTTGAGACTTATCTAGTTGGTGGTATTACAGTATGAGATACTTTGACTTTACAAGCTCTGAGTGAGAGGAAGGAAGAGAGATAGAGTAAATACAGAGTACCTACCAATTATTATTATTTTCTTTTTTTAATTAAAACATTTCTGAAAAAGACATAATAATACCAACCCTTTTTTATGGTCACTATCTATTATAATTATACAAAGTATACAGTTATACACTATTGACTATACAATACATACAATACATTGAATGCATACTCTGGAATTTTGGGCATAAAATGTACCTTTTTAATATATTTGTGTATGAATAAAATATAAATCTTTTGATCTTTTACGTTTACCGCTAGACAATTGTAAACCGCTGTAAATTTTTTGATGGTTTAGCTTTAAATTATATTTCAAATTTTTCCCCTATTCCTAGAACATTTGCTTGTATTTTATAAATACGTATTTCGACTACAATGTAGTCATCATCAGTATGAATTAGCTAATCGTAACTATCTCTGGGATATGGATTCAGAGATATGTTGCTTGTTGCTAATTTGGTTTAGCTTTAGTTTAGATTTTAGAATTAGGTTTTTGGAAATTCCGAATAATTTGCCAAAAGTATTCATATCGGAGAACTAATAAACAATTATTTACCTGATTTAATTATTGTTTCATGGTAGAGTATAAAGTGTCATGGGAATTTGATGACACTGGATACAATAAACATGCCAATGATGAAGCTGGAGGGGTGGGGGTTAATTTGTAACTAATTTCTAAATGGTTAAATTTTACATAAAGTGGGAATTTTATGATAGCTTACTCAACCTGACTGAGTTGTTTTGATTTAGTCTACTTTGAATTAAAAAAAGTCAAAAGGACTATTCGTGCTATTGAAAATTATTTTTCGCATAATTTATTGTTTCAAAAAAAATAAAAGTAGTTATTTTAGTAATGGAGAATACATCGCAAGCAGTCTTGGATAAATTCAGCACTGGAGGTGCGGTGCGATCTGCAAAGAAAAGGGGGATATCTTTTGGCATCAACGAGTGGGAGCATCGTTTCGGTTTATATAGCAAAACTGATAAAGAGGTAATTTGCCTAATTTGTGGTAAAACATTTATTTGTTTAAAAAGAAGTAATTTCCAACGTCATTATACCGCGAAACATTCTGCCGAGTTTGATAAATTCGAAATAGGGTCAGCAGAACGCGATCGTGTAATTGCTGTTTTTAAAAATAATTATTTTGAATCATCGTCCGCCAAAAAACTATATTTTAATAATGATGCAAAATATGCCTTGCTTACTTACTCTCACTTTATTATGGGGAGCCCCGTGGCTCCGGAGAGCCGTCTACGCCCACCTCTGCCATAGAGTTTATCTGCAAAAAGAAAAAAATTGTCAAATGTGCATTAATTTATAAAATATTATAATAAAGACATCGATTTGGCCGGCGAGTGTGAAATTTTTTTGAAATTTTGAAAATGCCAATTTTTTAGTCATTTTCAGAAGCTCATATCTCCGTCTTTGAATAACGTAGAAACTTGAAACAAAGCCATTTCCTCGCCGGGATGTGTTTGGTACAGTTTACAAAATTTGTATCTCTTAAATGTTGCACATGTATAATCACAGACAGTAAAAGCATGCAGGAAGAAAAAAAATGCTTTTATTGGCTGTGATGCAACATTAATCTAGAGTAAACTTGGTTTTGTTAAACTGTACCAAAAACACCCCGATATGCAAAAAGTAGAATATCATGAAATTTAGCAGAAAATTTCAAACTTCCATTAAATTTGATTTGTTGAAGAGTAAACTCTCTTAAAAACTTATTGGTCCAGTCGGGCCGGCAGGTAGCACCTTATGAACGCCTCTCAGGATAACAGGGTAACAGGGCCTGGTGGAGGGCAGCAATAACTTCAATTTTCTTTCAGTTAATTTTCTTGTAAAATGAAAGGCTGGCGCATTAAAAATACAAGTATAAAATAAGCGAGAAAAAATGGCGTTTGTTTCAAGTTTCTACGTTATTCAAAGACAGACATATGAGCTTCTGAAAGTGACTAAAAAATTGGCATTTTCAAAATTTCAAAAAAATCCACACTCGCCGGATTTGAACGGATGAAGCTCGTATTGGGGAAATCGTCTTTTTTTTCTAAGCACTATCGATAAAAAATCAGCTGCCAGATCGATGACACGAGTGCGCAAGGTTTGATCGAATAGTAATGGATCTGCTCATCTTACTATTTATAACTCGCTCTGCTCGTTGACCCGTTGGAACCGCGTCACAGAAAATAACATTACATGAAATGTAAAAAAAGTTGAAAAAAATACTTACTATAAGAGAAAAAATGAAGGGAGGGGAATTTTTTGGAATCGGAATTTTTATGGGGAGAATTTAGAGGGTTTTTTGAAGGGAAACTTTTTTTGGGGTGGTGGGTTTATGATAGGGGAGGGGGGCTGCGCATGGAGAGGTTTCACATTGCCATTTTCAGGGGACAGCGATAAAAAAAATTAGGTTTTTCGAACTTACCGATTAATTGGCAGTTATTCTGCGTTGAATGCAAAAAAACGCATCTTTCTTGCATGTAAAGTAGTAAATGGGTGATTTTTGTGGCGTTTTTTCCATTTTGAAGGTTGTGGCGATGACAAAATTAAAGTTTCTCGAATAAGCACATTAGTTTGAAGAAATTCTCTACCAAATGCAAAACAACCCATCTTTCTACCATGAATAGAAGTTACAAGAGCAGCTTGGGGGGTTGTTTTCCCAGTTTTTCGGGGATATAATGAAAAATATAAATTAACTTTTCAATTTGTTGCGATTTAGCATTGAAAGCAAAAAACCGCATCATTCTAGAATGTATAGAAGAAAAAGGGTGTTTTTCCAATTTGCGAAAGGTTACGATGAAAAAATTTACGTTTTTAAAATAATCCTGTTATTTAAAACTCGTTCCACGTCGAATGAAAAAACCTGATATTTCTAACATGAAGTGAAAAAGGCAGCTTTAGGGGTCTTTTTCCCATTTTCGAGGATTTGCACTATATGTAATGAAATTTTTCAATGTCAACTTTCATGAATAGAAGTTAAAAAGGTAGCTCAGGGGGTGATTTTCTCATTTTTTAGGGGGTAGCGATGAAAGTTTTTAAGTTGTTTGAATAACCATCTTAATTTGTAGCTATTTAGCGTTGAATTCAAAAAACCACATTTTTGTAGCATGTAAAGAAGAAAAGCGGTAGTTTTAGGGGTATTTATCCCATTTTCGAAAGGTTTCGATGGAAAAATTTGTTTTTTTAAAAATCCTGTTATTTCAAACCTGTTCCACGTGGAATGGAAAAAACCCGATCTTTCTAACATGATAAGAAGTGAAAAGTTCAGTTTTAGGGATGTTTTTCTAATATTCGGAGGGTTGCGATGCAGGTAATGAAATTTTTCAAAGTTTTCTGTTAATTTGATTTTATTTTGGGTCGGTTGGGGTAGCTTAGGAGGTGATTTTTCAATTTTTAAGAGGGTAGCGATGAAAATTTTTAATTTGTTTGAATAACTGTCTTAATTTGTAGTTATTTAGCGTTGAATGCAAAAACTGCATTTTTCTAGCATGCATAGAAGAAACGGTGTAGTTTTAGGGGTGTTTATCCCATTTGCGTAGGGTTTCGATGAAAAAAATTATGTTTTTTCATAATTCTGTTATTTTAAACCTGTTCCACGTCGAATGTAAAAAACTAATCTTTCTAACATGATAAGTGGACAATCGAATGCAAAAAACCGAATCTTTCTAGCATGTCTAGAAGTGGGTTAGGTTTTGTAAAGATCAGTCAGTGTGTCAGTCAGTCAGTTTCACTTTTAGCTTTATAGTATATCCGACCAAAAACATAAATGTAAGAAAGGGTCGAGTTTTCGGGAAAATCCTTAATGTAATAGTTCCAGCTTAAAAAGTGATGATATGAGTAGACTTTACATAATAGTACCTTCTTAAAAAGTGATGATATGGAAGAAAGGACCGAGCTATTTACAAAGTAAATAGCTCCAGACTTCATATAATAGTTGCTCTTTAAAAAGGGATGATATCCCATTAAAGAGCCGAGCTATTTACAAAGTAAATAGCTCGATAAACTATTAACTAAAAAAATTAATGATGGGTAAATTGATTAAATGCAAGAAAAAATTTGGTTGAAATTTATTTCGTAAGTTTTGTATGTTTTTAAAATTTGATATAACGCGGCAAATTATTTTTTCTGATGAGTTCAAATATTTTAAACTTGCCGCGTTATAAAATTTTAAAAACAAACTAAGGGAAAACTTACGAAATAAATTTCAACCAAATTTTTTCTTACATTTAATCAATTTACCCCTCATTAATTTTTTAGTTAATAGTTTACCGAGCTATTTACTTTGTAAATAGCTCGGCTCTTTAATGGGATATCATCACTTTTTAAAGAGCAACTATTATATGAAGTCTGGAGCTATTTACTTTGTAAATAGCTCAGTCCTTACTCTCATATCATCACTTTTTAAGGAGGAACTATTACATTAAGGATTTTCCCGAAAACTCGGCCCTTTTTAACATTTATGTTTTTGGTCGGATATCAATCCTTTATGTAAGGCTTAAATATACGAAGCCGAAGGCTTCACACAAAACGCTACGCGTTTTGTTACTCTTCACGTATGCTTTGCGTTTCTTTACGCTTCGCGATACTTTACTCTTTTTAGATTCACATATGCAAAGGAGACCGCTTTGCGTTATATAATGTCAACTGGTTCTGCTCGCTTTTTGAAAGGCTTAATCATCAATATAGTATGGTTGTTATATAATAATGGTGACAATGAGAAATCAAACCCTTTAAAACATAAAATTCAAAATCGGTTCATAAATGACGAAGTTCTGAGGTAAAAAAATTAAATGTGTAACACTTCTATGTTTATTGTATAGAATCTTATATATGTTAGGTATTGACCAACAGTATAATAGAAATGTCTTAGAAATTTTCCACCAAATGCAAAAAACTCCATCTTTCTACCTGAATAGAACTTTAGGGGGTTGTTTTCCCATCTTTTTAAGGAGTGGTGAGGAAAAGTTTTAAGTTTTTCTAATAACCTTCTTAATTTGTAGCTATTAAGCGTCGAATGCAAAAAACCAGATCTTTCTAGCATGTATAGAAGAAAAAGGGTGCTTTTAGGGGTGTTTTTTCCATTTGTGAATGGTTGCGATTGGAAAATTTACTCTAATAAAATAATCCTGTTAATTTATTCCAGTTCCACGTTGCATAAAAACACCCGTCCTTTCTAACATGAAAAGAAGTGAAAAGAGCAGTTTAAGGGTGTTTTTCCTCTTTTTAAGGATTGCGATGTAGGTTATGAAATTTTCGTGGTATTCTGTTAATTTCACTTCATTTTGGGTCGATTGTTGAAAATCCCATCTTTCTGCCATGAATAGAATTTAAAAGGGTAGGCGTCGAATATAAAAAACCGCATCATCCTAGCATGTATACAAGAAAAGGGGTTGTTTTAGGGGTAGTTTTATCCCATTTGCGAAGGGTAACGGTGGAAAAATTTACGGTTTTAAAATAATCCTATTATTTTAAACCCGGTCTACGTCGAATGAAAAAAACCTGATCTTTCTAACATGAATAGAAGTGAAAAAGGCAGTTTAAGGGGTGTTTTTCCCATTTTCGGAGGTTTCCGATGTAGGTAATTAAATTTTCCAAAGTAATCTGTTTATTTGACTTTAAAAAGAAAATCCCATCTCTCTAACTAGAACTGAAGTGAAATGGCAATTTTACGATTGTTTTCCTTATTTTCGGGAGGGGGATGGGGTTACGATGTAGGAAATGAAATATCTTAAAGTATTCTGTTAACTTGACTTTATTTCGGGTTGATTAGTGGAAATCCCATCATTTCACCATGTAAAGACTTGAAAAACGTAATTTTGGGGGGTGTTTTTCGATTTTCCGGGAGGTTGTAATGAAAAAATTTAAATTTTTCGAAAAAAACTTCCCAATTTGAAAACTTGATAAAATTGATTCGGTAAAATTGAAGTTAACCGATTTTTCTCGTCAGTTTGAAGCAACTTCACGTCGAATACAAAAAACCGCATCATTCTAGCATAAGGACTTGGTTATAAGGGCTTTAAAAAATTTTTTCTGGCGAAGCTGCAACGGGTAATGCTAGTAATAAATAATAACCGATCAATGCAAAATATAATAATAAAAAAGTTAAAATAAAATGAGAATATAAATTATATAAATTAATGTTTACAAAATTACAATAAAAAACGTATAAAAAAAAACTTCACACAGTGTTGGGTCACCCATCCAAAAACTAATTGTAATCATGTGCTTAACTTTTAATAATAAACGCTAACTTCTGTATTCAAATTGCTATGACTATATCTACATGATTAATTGAATTAAATACTGATATGAAAAAATTAACTCGTCAACCAGGAATCGAACCTCGGGTCTCTGGATAACCAGTCCAGTATGCTTTCCTCTACACCAAAGACGACTCTGATGCAATAGCCAACTTTTTCATATTATTCTAATTTTTATTTATTAGACAGTATTAACTTCTGTTGAAGTGATATTTATTTAATATTTGTTTATTTGTGTATACTTTCGTGTCAACATAACTTTGTTTGTCCAAATTCCCCTTGGCCACGCATGACAAACTGTAGAAGACTATAGCGTATACTCCGACAAATTTCATTGTCATTGAATTTATTAATTAAATTAAATATTGATATGAAAAAATTAACTCGTCAACCAGGAATCGAACCTCGGGCCTCTGGATAACCAGTCCAGTATGCTTTCCTCTACACCAAAGACGACTGTGATACAACAGCCAACTTTTTCATATTATTCTAATTTTTTTATTATTCTATATTTTTTATTTACTTTTCCGATACAAATTTACTGTTTTCGCAATTTTCCCGTCGGTTTGGGTACTATATCTACCCACATGCGAAATATCAACTTTACAGGATATCTGGAAGTAGCTCATAATTATGATATCTAATACTTTTTGAAGTGAAATAACTTTTTAACGGTTACTTCGTTAACGTTGATTGAAAAAGCAGTTTCTTATAATTCCGTAAAGTATCTATATTCGAAATATCAACACTGTAGCTCTTTTCGTTCAAAAGATACCGCACCTAAAAAGTAAGTCTAAATTAAGGTGTAGTAATAGCACTGTAGTGAGAAGTCCAAATGTGCCCCTTAAAACTCGGCCTTACGCACTACCGTGCTCTAGATTAGATTAGATTCTATAAAATTATTTTACTGAAATTTTATACTAATTTTGATGTGTTAATTTTGATTGTCGTTTCCATAGTAACTATAAACAATAATCGTTATAAATCGTTCTATTTTGAATATTAATAAATTTAATTTTTGCAAATACCAAGATCTTGAAGTGAAAGATATACAAGAAGAAGCCCAACTGACGAGCAACGCGAAACGCGGAATGAAGTTGAACGGAATCGATGGAATCGAAATCAACAACATAGAAATGCTGCGTTTAGCTGGGGGTACAATCAATTCGCTAAACAATATTCTATATTACATTTATTTATTATCTGTTTACCTTTGCAGATACAGGGTAAAATATATCATCTAACAGATTCCATATTGCGAACGCGGGATAGTGACTACAAATTTCTGCTAATTTATTTTATAGGCGATTCAGCAAATTTCGGGTGGGTGGCACTGACTCTGGGATTCATTCCTAGGATAATGGTGTTCCCTAGGATTTGACACTTTGGGTCACCCTTTTTGCTATAGCGGTCAATCACATCGCAGCTTCAACCCTTTTGCGTTAATGTCTGTATGTTGATAACTTACCCTAGCAATTTGGGTCCTTACCCTTAACTTACCCTTGGGTCCAAATGGACGGGCGTGGATATAGCGTGGGGGGGGGTCGTCAATTTTTTTGACGGGGGAACCGGGTGAAAGTGCGGTTCCTTTGAAGTTTAGGATTACGTTCACATTTTTTCATTGAGCTATGGAAAAATTTACATGAATGGCACCAAATCTATGGATGAAATTTATATATTTAATATATACATATATATATATATATATATATATATATATATATATATATATATATATATATATATATATATATATATTGCCGTCGATCATGGGCATACCGTGTTAAGGCTGCCACCTTATCATCCAGAGCTCAACCCTATCGAAAAAGCATGGGCTCTAGTGAAAAATTGGGTGGCCGCACATAATACAAGCTTCAAGCATGACGACGTCGTCAAATTGGCTGCGCAAACATTTGCTGCAGTCCCATTTGATTGGGTGAAGTTTTGTAAACACATACAAAAAGTGGAGCAAGAGTGCGTCGAGAAGGAGTTTATAATTTATTTTAAATTTCGACAGAGAGTTTTCTCCGACGAATTTTCTGAAGACAACTAGAATTCACTAGTTTATACATATATAAAAATTTTTGCGATAGTGATTTTTAACATCTAACAGGTAAGAACGATGGACATTTGAAGAAATTTTTACGAAATTCCAACATTGGTACAAAAACAATAGTTGCATTTCCTTTGGAAGAAATTCGCTAATAAGAAAGGATATTGTATGGTAATTACATGATAAAAAAACTGTTTGTTCTTTTAATATAGAGAAAAATGCCGAAATATATATATTTTTAATAACAAATATGCTGTCTTTTATTATTTAATGGTCATGATATATTGATGTTTTTGTGTGATATTTGTTTACAGAAAAATATTTTTCTTTATTTTATAGATTATAAGAATTATGAGATGAAATTTCTATAATATTACCCCTGGAAAAAATGCGCGTTAGTTCCTTTGACGCGCATATAAAGTCCAATACAAAAGAATCTGATTCTATTTAGGATTTTAATTTTCAATCTTAAGACGTAAATATTTGTATAAATATTAGAGTGACATAAAAATGATAAGAAGCAAAATTGTAATAACATTAATTTTCATGTTAATTTTCATGTTTACATGATATACCCTATTTCATGTTTCCCCCATCCTCTATACTCCCTTTTTCCTAATCCGAATTTTCCAACTTAAGAGCCAGCCTTTCAAATACGAATAGCACCTTACATACCAAATTTATTTTTCATCGAACTGGCCATTCGAGTGGCTACAGACACATCGCTTATCATAATTGGTAACGTTTGAACATTAATTATGGCGAATCTAAAAATTTTATGAAAAAAAGTTTCAGTCAAAAGATTTTTTTTTTAGACAAGGTTAATGTTTTGTTTTTAAATTTTTCTTCTGTCTCTTACCGATTTGGATGTATAAATTTTCACTCACGGGGGGGAGGAAAATTTCCTGTTTTCAGTTTGGGTGATTTCAGCCTTAGAATTATCTTCCTTCCAAATATCAACTTAATGCGCAACGGAACGTACCCTAGAATATTGATGATTAGTGAGTTAGTCATTCCCACAAATCTAGATTTTTGGGGTTAAAAACTTGTTAAAAACTATTAAAGCAGTAATGTTGAAACTTAGTATGGACAGTCAGATCGTCATCTCACGCTATGTCTTAAATTTGAGCTGCATAGCTCTTTTGATTCCTGAGATACAGACGTCTAAAAAGCGTTTCTAAACTTTCCTGTATATAGAGTAAACGGTATTCTTAAACTTTGTAGACGCACTACCGTGCAAAGCATACCGTGCTATATGATAAAACTGCTAGTTTAAAACGAGTAAACAACAACAAAAATACCATATCTTGGGTATGCCCATGCATGTACGTTAGCTTACACTATGTGTTATATATTTATACAGTTGACTGCTGTGTGATTTGGTAGTTTTTAGTTGTTATTACGAAATACAATGTTGTAGAGTTTAGTGTTATAAGAAATTCCTTATGTTGGAAGTGTAAAAATTGTGTTTTAATAATTTTGTGTGTCAGTTATTAACATATTTTTGTTCTATTTTTAAACATCAAGTTAATCTAAGTAATCTACATTCTATTAATTTTATTTACTACAATATTTGTGATATTTGTGATATTAACTACAATATTTGTGATTCCAGAATTACATTATTCATTTATTATTCCTTTTCGGCATTTTTTAAGGTACTTATTTGTTTACTAATTATAATTTGCTGTTCCAGTTGTAGACGATTTCACAAAAATTTATTAAATATACATTTGCCCTACCTAGTCATATCCAAAATTTGTATTTGACTGGCGGAAACATAAAATCGTGAAATTATGTCTTAATATTAATAAAATGAAAAAAATTTATAATTAGTAAATTTGTAGAAAATAAATTTGAATACAATTTATTATCTGAGTTATTTTCTTTTACATTAATATTTACTGAAATATTTTCTACTAGTATTTTAATATTGAATTAATATCCAAACCGCCAACTTGATAAGTTGTTCTGAAATTCTTTATCAGTAATTTCTACGTCTAAGGTTTTTGTAATTTGCTTTGTGAACGTAAATTTTTTAGCTCCATGTGCATACTACAAAGCAGTACGGAATATAGAGGTTATGTGTTTCTTGTCTAAATTCCAAATTGCGTTTTCAGATTCATTCGATTCGGGGCCCCATGATGCCAAAAATACTGTTTTTGGTAAAATGGTCAATGCCAAAAGAATGGTTTTTGGTCATTAGGGCGATATTTATAGCGCATACATTATCAAATGCCCCGATTGTGCAGCATATGCCGTCAGGCATCAGAAACTCTGACTAAATAGTAAGAATAAGTGGAATGAAAACCCCGGATTTTGGAGCGTAGAATCCGGACATGTCAATTTTGTTTTTTATAAGTTACTCAGCAAAATAAAAGTGGTTTTAATTGTTATCCGATCAAAAACATAAATGTAAAAAAGGGTTTTCGGGGAGATACTTCATATGATAGGTGCTCCTCAAAAATTGGTGATATGGAATAAAGGACCGAGCTATTTACAAAGTAATTGGAAAACTGTTCACCAAGAAAATTAATAAATGGTAAATTGATTAAATTTAAGAAAAAATTTGGCTGTAATTTATTTCGCATATTTTCCCTTAGTTGGTTTTTAAAATTTAGTCAATTGACCATTTATTAATTTTCTTAGTAAATAGTTTACCGAGCTATTTACTTGGTAATTTATCCCATATCATCACTTTTTAAGGAACAACTATCATATGAAGTATCTCACGGAAAACTCGGCCAGTTTTTACATTTATATCTTTGATCGCATATTACTACTTTTTGCAAGGCTCAAATATACAAAGCCGAAGGTTCAAATATACGCCCGTTACATTACTCATTAACTTTCAAAGTAGATCACATTTACATAACGTTTACTCACTCTGCTCTCCAGAAGGTTCCACCACCTTGAACCCCAAGGAGGCGTTCGACCTTGGCTTCGCGTCTTAGAACGATTACAAAAACCCGCTACCATCTTTATGGTGTTTTTTCTCATTTTCGGGGATGTTGTGTTGAGTAATTAAATTTTTCCGATTTTTCTCTTTTTTTTTTTGGAAAAAATACAAAAATTTGCAAATAGTTCAGTAAAGTTAAACATGAAAAGATGGTCGTGCTTGCAAAAGGTCAGGTCGTTCTGAGTTTTTTATATGTTGTTAGGACCTATACCAATATTAAAAAACCAGATTTGCAATTTCCAAAGTGCTGTGCGAGCGGCGGTGTACCCAAAAAACCATGAAGTTTTCTTACTTTTTTCAGTTTTTGCTCAATATCTCAGTGAAGGAAGGGTCTGACCGGTATAGTCATTCTGTACACTTTTAAAGTAGACTAAATTTTCAACAATTTGAGATCAAAACAAGTTCTATACAGCCATTGGTTCCCAAAATACAGTTCTTAGAAAATAGGCCATTTTTTCCAATAAGTGAAATTTTTTCAAAATGGTCACTTATTTCGTAAAATGACGGAGCGTACCACAGATTGTGCTACAGGAGCCTGTTTAGATTACCACCTGCTACTAGGAATAAGATACTGTATCGTCCTGCCAGTAATACTAAAGAAACGATCGATTGTGTGTACGATTACCTATTGGAAAACAGTGATGAATGCCAGTTTTCTTTATCACACCTTTTGCAGCAAATTAAGGGTGGTTGTATCCCTGATGCGAGCACAACGAAAACTCACCTCCAAAAACGTTTTGTCGATGACATAGTTATAGTGGAGATGAGCTCCAACAAAGGGACACTCAGTACAGCTATTTTTTGAGACTGTTGTTCTCAAAAACAAGCGTGGCCCCTTGAAGCATGGAAGAAGAAGTGTGTGTGTGCTCGATCTTTTGTTTCCTTCCTTCTGATTGGAATTGGTACCTACTTTTTCCGAAAATATGGATACAAACATCTGGTAAATATGTGCGCTGCGATGGTTATCTGCGCTGGTTAACTTATGACTGTTTTTGGTTATATGCTGTTTTTGAGAGCACCGCTGGGCATACAGGTACCCGTCTAATCTCAAATGAAAGCTAACTAAATTTACTACAAGTTTATTACATATACTATTTGACGTGGAATGCGTATTTTAGAAGATATTTTACGAAATAAGTGACCATTTCGAAAAAATTTCACTTTTTGGAAAAAATGGCCTATTTTCTAAGAACTGTATCTTGGGAACCAATAGCTGTATAGAGCTTGTTTTGATCTCAAATTGTTGAAAATTTAGTTTAATTTAAAAGTGTTTGGAATGACTATACCGGTCAGACCCTTCCTTTACTGAGATGTTGAGCAAAAACTGAAAAAAGTCGGAAAATTTCATGGTTTTTTGGGTACTCCGCCGCTTACACAGCACTTTGGAAATTGCAAATCTAGTTTTTTAATATTGGTTTTGGTCCTAGCAACATATAAAAAATTCAGAACGACCTGACCTTTTGCAAGCACGGATGTAGATCTTAACTGGACTAAAAGTGGAACTATAGTTATGAAATTTAAGATTTAGGTATCTGGAAAATCAGTGTGGTTTTATTCGGGAATTTGTTATTTGGGAGATTTATTTAACTTTTTATGTAAAATTTCTCGTCCTAGAATTCACATTGTCTGAAATTTTTTTATTATGATGTAGTTTATAAGTTCTATGAATTACAATACTATTTTTTCGATATCTGTATTAGTTTACGAGATATTTCAATTTTTAGGCCCAGACAAAAATTTAATTTTTTTCACAAATTCTAAATAATGAATCCAAATCTTGTCTTTTATTGAAAAATTTCGAGGAAATTTTACCGAAAATGAGTTCCTAGCCCCTGGACAAAAAAATACCTCTTAAACTCGGTTCGTCGTACTACCGTGCTCTAGATAAATCAACTTTTTATTTATTATCATACAATTTTAAAATGAATTTAGTCTTCTTAAAGAACAAAACAGAATTTTGTTTTTTAACTTTAGAAGTTTTAAGAAATTGTTGGCCGTCTATTATATTATATATTTTTTATTTCTTTAAATAATAAAAAATCTTCTTAAATAATTTTTTTTTTTGTTAAATTATAAAAATTAGTGTTTCCCTATTGGAATATGCATAAATAATGGTTTTCAAATAAAACTGTTAAAAATATATATATTTTTGAAATGCTACGCGATTTATGT
The DNA here is from genome assembly GCA_963920215.1 of Nineta flava. Lineage (NCBI taxonomy): Eukaryota > Metazoa > Arthropoda > Insecta > Neuroptera > Chrysopidae > Nineta > Nineta flava. Next base: position 67,758,676 of record OY986040.1, read on the forward strand.
GTCATCCAATCAGAATGTACTATCAACCAACCGGAATGGTCTGTATAAGATATATGCTTCAGAATCTTAAATTTTGGGTACTAGATCCAACTGTATGCCAAATATCAAATTTTAAGGATATCTAGAAGTAGGGTAGAATATTGATAGATTAGTCGTACCAAATTCTGGTGGTTTCCGCCATTTTTGCATTTTTGAATTAAAATAACTTTTTAACTGTCTATTGCTTAACGATGATTGAAAAACATTCCCTTATAATTCCTTAAATTTTCTATATTTGAAAATGAACCACTGTAGCTTAATTCGTTCAAAAGTTATATCGGGGTCAAATATCGCCTAATATTTCAATAAGTAATAGAATGGTAACGTACACAGGTATAAACCTTTTAATAATAATAATTAGGAAGAGGGTTACCGAAAATGGGTCCCTTGCACCAAGACAGAAAGACCTCTTAAATTCGGCCTGTCGCACCGTGCTCTAGATAAATCAACTTTTTATTTATTTTCATACAATTTTAAAATAAATTTAGTCTTCTTATAAAACAAAACAGAATTTTGTTTTTTAACTTTAGAAGTTTTATGAAATTGTTAGCCGTCTATTATAGTATATATTTTTAAAACAGAATCTTAAATTTTTATGACTTAGGGATGTTGCAGATGTTCGCATCTGCACTCATGGAACATCCGCATTGATCTTCGCAACCGCATCCCTAATAATCAATTCACTTTGCGGATACGCGCTTTGCTTGTTTTTTAGCATTTTTGTTGAGTGACATTGCTCTTTATTAAGTATAATGTACCAAATTTAAATTCTCATACTAAAAATATTATTATAATAGAAAGATTATTAAAAATTATAACCATCTTTATCCTTTATTCATGTATCTAAATTAACCATGTCTTTAAAAAGATCTGACATATAAAACCTTATCCGTAGATGTGAGCGTCTATGTATCCGCATTCGCATACTCGAATGTCAAAAATCGCATCCGCAACATCCCTGGTATGATACAGATGTGTTTTAAAATCTGCGTGGCTGTCACATGTGTTTCCACTACACACATAAAGTTTAAGTAGTAAATAAAGTTTAAGTTGAGGTGGTTAGTTATGTAGAGGTCTGTGTAGTTAGTATACCTGCATATATTTATTATTACATAATTGCAAGAATGTGCAAGTGTAAAACAGAAATACAAAAATAAACTTAATTCGTTACGCAGGAGCTGCTTCAACTTAGCGAATTTCCTTAGAATACATAAATCACTCTCTAGCGGTCACAATTATAGTCTGATCAAAATTAGATGTCGTATATGATTTGAATATTTGCAAGTCCAATTTTATTAATAAATGACATACGTCGAGAGGAATAGAGGGGGGGGGGGTTATAAAAAAAGAAGAAAACACAAAATATAAAATATCTCTCTTAATATTAGAACAATCTAAAAATGCGTAAAGAATGAAGTTGTAGAAAATCAAATTTGCTACAATTCATCACCTCATCATGTTTGCTCAAACTCTAATGTGTACAGAGATCTTAAACCGTCTTAAACCGTCAATATTTCTGTAAATATTAGTGTAACAGAAAAAATGATAAGAAACAAAATTGTAGAAAAACTTAGTACCTACAACTTTTCTTCTTATAAATTTTTCGATTTTTCGAATATTAAGGGAGATATGTCAAATTTTGTGATTCCCCCTCCCGTGAAGCCCCCCTTTCCCCTTGTCCGATTTTACTCATTAACGAACTTGACCTTTTGAATACCAAAAGCGCCTCAAATATCAAATTTCATTCCGATAAAATGATAACTGTGACCGCTAGAGTGATTGCAGACACATATATATATATATATATATATATATATATATATATATATATATATATATATATATATATATATATATATATATATTTGTCCATATACATGCATTATATATATATATATACATGCATTTATATATATATATATATATATTTATATATATATATGTATATATATATATTTGTCCATAGATATATATACAAATTTTACAGATGGTGATTTTTGACATTTACCAGGTAGGATCGATGGACATTTGAAGAAATTTTTGCGAAGTTTTGACTTCGGTACAGGACCAATAGCTCTATTTCCTTTCAAAAAATTCGCTAATACAATAAGATATACGGGTCTGTCTAGATTGTACGCACCTTGATGCGCATGTAAATGTTAGAATGCATTACATGGATGTTGTTACTAATGTAAAATCGTTGATATATGTTCAAGTTGTGGGGGGTTTATATGTGTGCATTGAAAAAATGAAAGCATATACAAATTAATTAATTTTTTTAGCCTTAACATAAAATCTTGTAAAAACCATTATAGTCGTATTAAAAAAAATTAGTACTTGTTTATAGTTCATTTTTTCATGGTTGGGTATTTTCAAAACAGGTTTGAAAAGGTTTTTGAATTGTGGGAGTATTTAAGGTGCCTAAATTTTCTTACTTAATTAAGGAACTTTTTATAATTTTTCTAAATTATCTTATTCAAAGGGATAGAGAACGTTTAACTTTTCGAAGTTTTCTTACATTAGCCCAATTAAATAAAAATTCGTTACGCAAGAGCTGCGTCAACTTAGCGAATTTCCTTAGAATACATAAATCAATCTCTGTCGGTCACTGATCAAAATAAAATGTCTTATCTAGTATGATTTTGGTATTTTCAAAGTCAGTTTTATTAAGAACGCCATAGGTTAAGGGGAATAGGGGGCATAAAGAAAGCAGAAAACACAAAATATAAAATATCTCTCTTAATATTAGAATAATTCAAAAATGTATAAGAAATGAAGTTGTTGAAAATCATGTTTGCTACAATTCATTAAATTTTCAAATTCGTCCCATACCTTGATCAGTTTTTGTTTCATAAATACGTATTTCGACTACAAAGTAGTCATTATCAGTATAAATTAGTTTACTTATGACTGCTTATCAAGAGCGCTTGACAAGGGACAACATGTTCTGGGTTTGTTCTTTGATTTAATTGCAGCCTTTGATACCGTGAACCACCAGTTTCTTTTGAAAAAGTTAGAAGGAAGGGAATTAGGGGAAATAGCCACGACTTGATATGCTTATATTTAGCAATCAGAACACTCACCGTTGATATAGATAAGAAACAGTCTGAAATAAATGAGATTAATGCCGGAGTACCACAGGGTAGTAATCTAGGACCATTGTTATTTATCTGGTTTGTGAATGATATACAACAATTAATAGACATTGGAAACCTAATCATGACGCCGATGACATCTCAATATTGGTACAAGAAAGCACATTGGAACAGGTTGGAATACTAGCTACTGATGTTTTCTTGAAGTTTAAGTGGTGGTGTCACAAAAACCAATTAATATTGAATTTAAATAAGACGCACATTGTAAATTTTAAATTAAGACCAACTAAAACTATATATATATATATAAATTGGTGATAATGACAACGACGCTATAAGTATGAGTAAACAAAATTTCTACAGGGCATAGAAATAGACAGTAATCTACGTTTCGTGAAACAAACTGATCCAATTTGTAAAAAGTTGAGCAAGTTTCGATTTCAGATCAGAACGCTGAAGCAGTACTTGGAAATAGATCAATTACTTATGTTTTATTGTTCGCATGTTTTCTCAGTACTAAAATATGGTATATTAATGTGGGGGCGAAGTGTTGACTCCAAAAGTATTCTAATCACCCAGAAAAAAATGATAAGATGTATATTCGGAATAGGTACACGAGACTCATGTAAACTATTTTTCAAAAATACGAACTCTTGACTCTCCCTAGTAATTATATCTATTAGCTGCTAACCTATATGCAACGCAAAGAACACTTTTCTCTGCAGAGAGTGCAACACTACAATACAAGATCCACAGTTTTTTTCGATTTTGCACATAGAACAAGTTTCTATGAGAAAATTCCTGTATACACAGGATACAAAATATTTAAAAAGTTACCTGGAGAAATTCGCACTGAAGTGAAATTTGCTCAATTTAAAACGAAATTGAAAAAATATTTACTATAATTAGCTGTTTATGATCTCAATGAAATACTTAAAGTCTGAACTGTAAATCTGAATTGAACGACTATTTGTATACCTGTATTGGTCTTTTAACAAAGAAATAAATTATTATTATCTTTTTTTTTCCCTTTTTTTTATTCAAGGCTGAACCCGATTGGTTTACCGCACGGGCATAGTCAAGTGACTTATTATTATTATTATTATTATTATATATTTAACAGCTCTACAGGCCTAGTAGGCCTTGGCTTTTGAGAAGTGTTGTCTTCATCTGATACTTCGCATCGTTTAGCATGTTATGTTTTTAAAATTTTATAACGCGGCAAGTAATTTTTTTCTTCTTTTGATTCAAATATTTTAAAACTTGCCGCGTTATAAAATTTTAAAAACATACTTAGAGAAAACTAACATTTAACCAATGTTCCTTATTATTTTTCTGTTAATATTAACACTAATATTAACAGAAATTTTTACCATTTAAATTGAAACTTAAAATTCTTAATATCTCTATTCACATTAGAATTTGAGGAAGTGAATTGTAGCAAACATAATTTTCTACAACTTTACTCCTTATACATTTTTCGATTATTTTAATATTAAGAGCAATATTGTATATTTTGTGTTTTCTTCTTTTTCTATACCCTCTTTCTCCTTGACTTATGATGTATTATAAAGAAATTCGCTTAATTGACGCGGCTCCTGCGTAACGAATCTTTAAAAATTTGCATTTGCAGTACTTGGTAGAGTCATTAAGTACATTTTCTATGTCCGATTCGTAATAACAGCTATCACTCAAGTAGTTTCGATAAAATCATGTACTTCTTTCAATTTTAGCGAATCTCCTGAAAGGAAATAGATTGGTCCCGTACCGAAGTCAAAATTTCGCTAAAATTTCTTCAAATGCCGATCGATCCTACGTAGCTAGTAGATGTCAAAAATCACCATCTGTAAATATATATATATATTTACACACATATATATATATATATATTTATATATATATATATATATATATATATATATATATATATATATGTATATATGTATATAAATATATATATGTATGTATATACATATATATATATATATATACATACATATATATGTATATATATATAAATATATATATATGTTTGTATATACATATATATATATATATATACATACATATATATATATATATATATATATATATATATATATATATATATATATATATATATATACGATGCGCAATTACTCCTTCGAAAAAAAAGAAACATTCAAACAACATTTTTTTGTGAAAAATTAGGATTTTACTTTTCTGTACGACGTGTACTAAAAACGTCAGGTTTATATATAGTCCAGTTAAGATCTACATCCGTGCTTGCAAAAGGTCAGGTCGTTCTGAATTTTTTATATGTTGTTAGGACCTAAACCAATATTGAAAAACCTGATTTGCAATTTCCAAAGCGTTGTGCTAGCGGCGGAGTACCCAAAAAACCATGAAATTTTCGAACTTTTTTCAGTTTTTGCTCAATATCTCAGTGAAGGAAGGGTCTGACCGGTATACTCATTCCATACACTTTTAAAGTAGACTAAATTTTCAACAATTTGAGATCAAAACAAGCTCTATACATCTATTGGTTCTCAAGATACAGTTCTTAGAAAATAGGCCATTTTTTCCAAAAAGTGAAATTTTTTCGAAATGGTCATTTATTTCGTAAAATATCTTCTAAAATACGCATCCCACGTCAAATATTATATATAATAAACTTGTAGTAAATTTAATTAACTTTTATTCGAGATCAGATTGGTACCTGTATGCCTAGCGGTTCTCTCAAAAACGGCAGATAACCAAAAACAGTCATAAGTTAACCAGCGCAGATAGCCAGCGCAGCGCACATATTTACCAGATGTTTGTATCCATATTTTCGGTAAAAGTAGGCACCAATTGCAATCAGAAGGTAGGAAACAAAAGATCGAGGTCGTACAGCTGTTATCAGAACATGAGAAAATGTTACATTTGTACATCATTTCTGGTCTAATAAATTATTATGATCATTATTCCCAGTAGCAGGTGGTAATCTAAATAGGCTCCTGTAGCACAATCGGAGCGCCTCCTCGCCATTGACGACCTGGTTGCTGCAGACGTGGCGTACCACAGATTGTGCTACAGGAGCCTGTTTAGATTACCACCTGCTACTATCTTAGAGTATCGTCTAACCGGTAATACTGAAGAAACGATCGATTGTGTGTACGATTACCTATTGGAAAACAGTGATGAATGACAGTTTTCTTTAACACACCTTCTACAGCAAATAAAGGGTGATTGTATAACTGATGTCAGAACAGCGAAAAATCACCTCCAAAAACGTTTTGTCGATGACATAGTCATAGTAGAAATGGGCTCCAACAAAGGGCACTCAGTAAAGCTATTTTTTGAGACTGTTGTTCTCAAAAACAAGCGTGGCCCCTTGAAGCATGGAAGAAGAAGTGTGTGTCATTTTCCCATGTTCTGATAACAGCTGTACGACTTCGATCTTTTGTTTCCTTCCTTCTGATTGCAATTGGTGCCTACTTTTACCGAAAATATGGATACAAATATCTGGGAAATATGTGCGCTGCGCTGGTTAACTTATGACTGTTTTTGGTTAATAGTACATGAATTTTATCATTCCTTAATATTCATATTTAATATGTTTAAATTATTTTTTTAGTTACTGCGTCGCAGTGATGCAGCGCGCGTAAAAGTCAGACTACCCGTTTTTGGCACTATTTTCAGAGCTCTGTAAAAATTATAAATATTGGAGATACAGTTCCGGGAGTGCGGACTTTTTTTAGCAAATTTAATGATCTTTTCAAACTTTTTTTAACATTTCGAAAATCTTGAATATTTTTCGAGATATTCAAAAAAAACTAAACCCCCACTTTTTTTTTTAGTTTATTGTTTATAACTTTTGCTATTTTTTTCGGCCCCTTTTGGAACCTTTCCTTAAATGATCTACACAATAATCCGGATCGAATGACACCTTGGTCGTAATTTTCGGAGACTATTCAAAAATTTTATGAAAAATCGTACATGTGAACCAGACTATTATGAAAAATGCACTAAAAATTGTGGTGTCCAAATTTAATGTGAATTTCTCTATGCTGACACCGACTACAAAAATAACAATACAATTGTACATATATATTTTAAAATTTTTGCTTTGGTGAACTAAAATTGGCACAAGAATAGGCAATTATTTTTTTACTTTTTAGTGCATTTTTTGTTTTAGAATATTTGATTTTTGAATATTTGAAATCGGGTTTCCATTTTGTCAAAATTTTTTTATATTTAATATATATTATTTTGTAAAGTAAGTCGGACGAAAAAATATATTGTATACATCTATCTAAAGCTCGTATAACAACGTGATAAGCGTGATTATTATTATTATTCTCAATACATATATATTTTGCATTCATATAAATGCGGACGAAGTCGCGGGAAATAGCTAGTATTAGTAATATAAATTAAACATTTTTTTAACGACATACTTGAATGCAAGTTATATGGTATTGATATAATTCTTTGCAACATTTATTTGTTAACAGTAGCCGTAAATTAAAAGGTTTTCTTTTACAATTTTACCCTCATATCAACAAAAACATATCCAAATTTATAAAAATGAAGTTGAGATGCAAAAAAATTCCAGCGAAAATAATTTAAATGAATTTTTCAAAGTGTGCCGCTTTTTTTGCTGTTTAGTGTATATTATAGAACTGCACCTTAATTAAATATTACCCCACCCATGTATTGTTGTTCACGGTTGAAGGTTATTATAATTAATTATATTCAATTGAATAAAATTTTTTTCAATGTACTATTTATTCGCCTACGATTATTTAAATAAAGTTATTAATGCCACGTATCTATAAAATCATTAAATAATTTTATTTTCTCACATACGTTAAAATAATTTATTAACATAATTTTTGTTTAAACATGATGTCATAAGCTACAGTGCACAGCAAAAAAAACGGCGCATTTTAACTACATTTTTATAATTTTTTTTAGCTTTTTTTGTTGTTCAGTGTATGTTATAGAACTGCACCTTAATGAAACAATACCCCAACCAACTGTTAACGGTTGAAGGTTGTTATAATTACTTAAAATTAAACACAATGTAAAGTTTTGACCACATATTATTTTAATATTTTATTTTTTCAAGAGTGAATTTGAAGGGGTAAACAAAGAGATATTTGAACCATATATAGCTGACGTGGGAAATTACAAAATATATTGTGTATAATGATTTAACACGAAGTCTATGAATATGCGAATTAATACGTTCTGTTTTAAGCTTTATTTGGTGGTTATTTATTCCCCAAAAATAGGTATACATTTCAACAATCATTATTTTTAGAGTTCTGGCTTCCAGTCAAATAGCTCGAGAGTTCCTAATAGTTTTTAATAATAGTTCTGCAGTTTTAGCCTGTACTTCAAATAAACCTCATTTTCGAAAAACATCTTTTTTTATTAGATTTTCGAATAGTATTTAAAAAGTCCTAGAGCTTCTCATACTTTGTTTTGATAATTAAAACTAAATTTTTAATAACTAAAAAAACAAGAATATTGAAAATTAAGCAACCTTCTTTTTGCGTCGGGTTACAAAAGAACAAAATTATAAAGAAAGTTTGGATATTATTATTTTAATTAATTTTTTTGTTATTATTTCTAATGTTTGTAAAAAGATCATATCTACAAAACAAAAGCCATTAAATTTATTAAGTCAGAGCGTCCCTGTAAACGATATTTGATGTTCTTTTATTTTGTAGCAGCAAAATAAATTGATTTTTAGGAGCTCCGACCCGCGATAAGCCAACATACAGTTGGCCATGAGTAAAACATTCTTTTCGTAGGTCGATCCCTACTAATTCGAAGGTTTGGCCTTGGGACTTGTTTCTAATATTTTGCTCTTCAAGCCGCTGCAAACGCTTCGTACTCGACTGTCGCGCGCGGACTTGAGAGGTTCTTAAATTTTGTTCAACAAGCCGCTGCGAACGCTCAATACTTGACTCCAGCGCACGTACTTGAGAGGTTCTCAAATTTTGTTCATCAAACCGCTGCGAACGCTCGATACTCGACTCTCTGGCACGCGATTGCGATGCGTATTCTCTCTGACTTGCAAGACGATTTTCAGTGGCTGATAAAAATTCTTCATTATGTATTTTTGATGCCCTCGCTTGGGAACTATTTCTAGAAAGCTGAGATCTTGATCTTTTAGGCATTTTAAGATGATTTAAAAAAATTTTAAACTGCCTTTGTACTAAATTATTTGCTTAACTGTTGAACAGGAATTACCTATCTTTGTTATATTTCATTACCTATCTTAACTATATGTAGTAGTAGTAGTAGTAGAATAAATATATTTTAGCATCAATATTTTACATAACTTGTAGTACAACACATCTTAAAGTATAGTTCCTAGCCTATGCTTTACCTATAATATATCATCTTATTAAATTATATACATCGAGATTATAGAATCGTTTTAACATCGTATAGAAATGGGAAAAATTTAATACAAAAACCATTGACATAAAACTTAACCTAGGTTGGATGGATAAGCCATCCCTAAAACTAAACTTAAATAGAAATACAAAAAGAAAAGAAAATATGTACAATTTAGAAAACAACAGAATTAGTTGTAATCGAGATCATGTGGCATGCGGAATCTTTTCCCGAAGAGCAGCGTATTCGGGTCAAATTGACCCAGTACGTTGATTTCCGGGAAAGGATTTTCGCGGGAAGATTGGAAAAAGGATTTGGAGGTAGTTTGGATAAATTTACGGATAGTAGGATGTCCAGTTTCAACGTGGAGAGCTTCAGACGTATATCTCAGGGGTTTTTTCGAAATCGTCCGAAGACAACGATTTTGAAATTTTTGCATTTTCGCAAGGTGCGAAGGAGCAACGTTTGACCATATTGGGGCTGCGTACGTGAGTACGGGCCGGATACATGACTTGTAAAGTCGATGTTTTAAACGTTCGTCCAGCTTGCTCTTGGTGTTGAGTAACGGGTATAGTCCTGCAAAGGATGCGTTTCCAAGGGCAAGACGCTTTTTGGCGGCTTGTGCCCAATTCAACTGCCTTTGAAGAGTTATTCCTAGATACTCAACGCTTTGAGATTGCCGGATTTCAGTGTTAAATATCTTCAATTCAAGTGGGTAGGCGGAAAATTTATTCCTTCTAGTAAACAAAACAGACTGAGTCTTAGTGGGATTTATCTTGATTTTCCATAGCTTGAAATAGTTTTCAAGTCTGGATAGATGGGTTTGGAGGCAACTCGAAATAGCTTTCGGTTGCCAAGAAGAGTAATAGATTGCCGTATCGTTGGCGAAGAGGGCTGCTTCAGTAGCAGGATCCTTCGGGATATCGTTGATATAATATAAGAAGAGCCGGGGTCCAAGCAGGGAGCCTTGAGGGACACCAGCTTTGACACGGTATTGGTTCGATTTGCTTTGTTGGATATGAATTTGGGATTTTCTGTTAGATAATATGAAATCAGGAATTTCAGGATATAGGTTGGTATATCGAGTTTGGATAGTTTATGGATAAGTCCATCGTGCCAAACCGTATCGAAGGCTTTTTCGATGTCCAAGAGGACCATGCCTGTGGATTTATTCCAGTTAAATCCGGTAGCAATGTGGTCAGTGAGTCGGTGAAGCTGACTCACTGTTGAACGGTTTGACCTGAAACCAAACTATTGGGGGATAAGCTGTCTGTGGATATCTTCATGCGACTGCAGCCGGTTCAAAACTACTTTCTCCTTGACCTTGCTGAGAGATGGCAGCAAGCTGATAGGTCTTCACTATATGTCAGTTTAATTTACTACTTATACAAACGACTTCAACACACCACTTGTGAGAGGATATAAAAATTTATATACACGTAATACGTTGCAATATAGTGAAAATAGTATTTAATACACATACAGTTTTTATTTTTCAACAACCGAGTGTTCAGTTCATTTATTGACATTGACTCCCCTCCCGTACCCCATTGACGCCAATATCGCATATTATGGTGCTGCCTAGCTAGCCGAGCGGAGTGAACGGCCACCCAGCGACTTTTTTCTAATACTTACATTTTTAAACTCGTGATATTTTTCGAATGGATTGTCCGAATTGAATAATTCAAAAAGTTATATAAAGGTATTGAAGCAGTCTTGAATATGGAGTATTTATTTTGATAAGGATTAATACCAAGGGACAAATAAAGAGCCTTTTCTAGCGCCAGCATTTTAATTAAATAAAAAAATAATAATACTTATTGTGACATAACTATAATAGCTAGACATATGCTGTCGCGACAATTTTTGTAGATAATAATGTGTTCTACAAAGTCGTAGCACATTATTTTATTGTATTATCAATAGTTTTCACAGCGCACGCGATGTAAGGAATTTTAAGGTCAATTTTTTACACCTCGGGTTTTATTATTAGAGTTTTAGTAAGGATCCTTCCCAACGGTGAAAAAGGTATGCTTTGCAACGGTGAAAGGATTCTTTAAATCGGTCCAGTAGTTTCGGAGCCTATTCGTTGCAAACGAACAAACAATCAAATATTTCCCCTTAATATCTATAATATTAGTATAGATGAAATATTTTTGTAAACAAAAAAGACTGGAATTAGGAGTTTTTGATTTCTCTAATACAATTTCAGACCAAAAACATTTTTTCGAAAGAAAAATAAATTTTTAAATAATCCAAGTGTGGAAAAGAATCGAATGTTCTCGGAGTTCTGGTCACAGTTCTGTATAGTTCTAATTAGAGCTAGAGATGAAACAGTACTAAATTAAAGCTAAAAAAATTCTTATGACAAAAGTTTCTAAAATCAAAAACCTAAAAGTTCGTACGCTTTCACAAAGTTTGGACTAAACAAATAAGTGTTCTGATTATAGTTACTGAGCATTGTTCCTGATTACCCATGAAAAAAACCCTAATAAGTAAAATAGAGATAATATCAAAAACAAAAATATTATCAGTTCTCGGAGTTCTGAAAGGTTCCTACATAAAAAATTTCAGGATTTTTTTCCATGCAAATTTTCAAAGCGTTATAGATTTTTATGTTTTTGATATAATCGATATAATCGATTTACTTATACGAGATCTTTCCATGGCTAATCATGAAACATCCAGAACTCAACCATCAAAACTCACAACCATCAAAACTCCACAACCATCAAGTTTTAGTCCAAAATATTATCAAATTTTACAAACTTTTTTGTTTTTGATTTTTGTTGTAAGGGTTTTTTTGAGGTCTACGTAGGAACTACTCAGAAGTGTTATGTGAATAGAATGATCTAAAACCCAAACAATTTCAACTTATATACAAATTATGATATATAAACTTGACGTTATTTAGTACACGTCGTACAGAAAAATAAAATCCTAATTTTTCACATAAAAGTGTTGTTTGAATTGTTCTTTTATTTTTTCGGCAGAGTATTAGCGCATCATGTCATGTAGATACTAGCCACCAAATTTTGTGGCAATCGTGGCTTTTGACTGCTAAGAAATAATTTTGAACTGTGTTTCTCCAGTATCTCTGTTAGTAGGGAAATATCTATTAAGTATACCGTAAGAGGTAACAGTTTAAACACAAAAAATGTTTTAAAAACAAGTAACTTGTTTGTAACTTTTTTCATAAACTCAATAGTTTTATCAAAATTTCAGATGAAATATTTTGAGTATACATGTAATTTTGAGTATACATGTAAATAGTATATAGTATTTATACTCCTAGATATATACGTCTTAAGTCATATTTTAATCAAAATGTGCCTGTGGAAATGTAAACTAAACAATTCCCATAGTGATATTGGTGAACTCAGCATATACAAGGTATTCAAACGATTAACTCTGTTAAGTTTGTTGTTTAGTTGTCAATTTTAAATTGATCCCATCGACACATCACATCATAACCTTCACAAAAATATTATTCAAATCAGTAATATTTATAAATACAAACAAACGTAATAAAAATATTTCATTTTTTGGATAACATAAATGCCATTTAACCTTGATATTATGTTACATCACAACCTTCAACCAAATTTGTTTGTTATGTATATTTATAATTAAAAAAAAAAAAAAAACACTTATATTATCATGCTTAGTCCAAGAGTTTACTAAAACTTAATATTAAATAAAACATACTCTCTATTAACTAGTCATCTACTTGCGATTGGCTGTCGCTTAGACAAAAATAATTGCAAAATTACATGATTTTATCGAAACTACTTGATAGCTGTTTTATTACGAATGGGACGAGAAAACGTAGTAAAAGACTGTACCAAGTACTGCCAATACTAAATTAAAAAAACCGTGACGCAGGAGCCTCGTTAATCTAGCGAATTTCGTTAGAATACATCAAGTAGTCTCTAGCGGCCACGATTATAGTTTAATCAAAATGAATTGTCGCATCTGATTATTAATAAATAGCTTAGGTCAAGGGGAAAGAAGACATAGAGAAAGAAGAAAACACACAATATACAATATATCTCTTAATATTAAAATAACCGAAAAATGTATAAGGAGTAAAGTTGTAGAAAATTATGTTTGCTACAATTCACTTCCCGATCATTTTTCTCAAATTCTGATGTGAATAGAGATACTAAGAATTTTAACTTTCAATCCTAAATTGTAAATATTTCTGTTAATATTAGTGTAACAGAAAAATAATAAGAAACATTGATCAAATGTAAGTTTTCTGTAAGTATGTTTTTAAAATTTTATAACGCGGCAAGTTTTAAATTATTTGAATCAAAAGAAAAAAAATTACTTGACGCGAAAAATCGTTATCTTCTAATTTCGTTATCTTGCTATATTCGAAAACTCACCTCTGTAGCTCTTTTAGTTCAAAAAATCAAATGGGGTCAAATGCTCGTCTAATATTTCGTGTAGTAATAAATACAATAACAAGTGGACAACATCGAAATTTTGAATGATATAAACCATATCTTATTCATATTTTGAGATTTGTACAGAATGCTCATTTTAAACAAGGCACTAAAATATTTCTTCAAGGAAATTTTGATTTCGTTTTTGGTAAATATGATCTTCATGAACTTTTAACTTAACGCTAGGAACATCAAGGTTATTTGAAGATTAACTTTTCAAAGGGGAGCCCTTTTTTGAAAAAAATCGGATAGCTGACGAAAATAGAACATTAAAACTGAGTAATTAAGTCTATATTGGCTTAGATTGCTGTTTTTGAGAAACATAGTCTTTAGAAAAAATTTTTGAAGAATAAAAAAGTGTTATTGGTGGTCAATCAATAGAGATAGATTTTTTTGTAAATAACCTGGACGAACATTATCTGGGAGAAAAATAAGAATACCATTAGATGTCCCTCTAAGAACAAAACAAATTTTATACGGGTCATTTCTAAAATCTATTCATCAAAAGTTAAAAAAATATGTTTCGTGTCCTTGAAAGTAGTTCTTTAAAACAATTAGTCTACGCGTATTCCTGTTAAAAATTGAAAAGAAAAAATTTTAGAATCTTTAAATTTTGACGAAATATGTCACATTATAAACAGTCTTACTGTACCAAATTGTTATTTTAAAAATAATAATAATTTTTTTTTTTGCGGCAAGGAGGTGGGAATTGCATTGACGCAGAGTGTGGGGCTCCTGGCCAGTCAGAACACCCACTAAAGCCCACCCCCTTTTTGGGGCTTCGAGAACTTGCTCATTAGCCCCCGCAGGTTAAAAAATAACAAAAACAAAACATAACAAATCACAAAATATCACAACAATCAAATGAATTGACTAGGTAGGTCAAAAAATAACCAAAATAAAATGTATACAAAAAATAACAACAAAATATAAACAACAACAACAAAATAACAACGTTGCAGTAAAGGTGTAAAACGCCTTCAGGGCTGGACACTTTGTGTCACCCTTTTTGCTATAGCGGTCAATCACATCGCAGCTTCAGCCCCGATTCGCCAATGTCTGAATGTTGATGACCTTGCAATTTTCTATGTAACTGCATCATTGGATACAATTGAAACGAGACTCCAGCAGGGCATCAACGAAGTGGTGAATTCTGCAGAAAGTGTTGGTTTTCGGTTCTCCACAATTAAAACTAATGTGGTCCATTTCTGTAGTAAACGCAAGGTACATCCTGATCCGATCATTTACTTAAAAGGATTCCGCCTTAGATGTGCCGACTCTATTAGGTTTCTGGGACATGTCTTTGACAAGAAATTAACGTGGCGTCCACATCTCCAATACCTGCCAGCGAGTTGTCGCAAGGCAATGAATGTGCTTAAGAGATTGGCTGGTACATCGTGGGGTGCGGACCGGGAGATGCTACTGCGGCTCTATTCATCGATGGTTCTGTCCAGGATGGATTATGGCTGTGTAGTATTCTCCTCCGCCCGGATGTCAGCGCTCAAAATTCTAGATCATATTCACCACGCAGGCATTAGACATGCTACAGGAGCCTTTCAAACGAGTCCCTCCATGAGTCTATGTGTAGAATCAGGATTGCCCCCATTGAAGTTGAGGCGTGAGCGCCTGCTTCTCAATTATATCGCGGGGACATGGGCTAAGCCCAATCATGTCAACTTCCCTGCTCTCTTCAGAAAATCCAGATTTCTTAGAAGACTCTATGAGAGACTTGCCACGGTCACCAGACCTTTGGCCGTGCGAACGCAGGAGCGTTTAGAGAGTCTTAATTTCGAATTCACTCTGGTACTTCCCTATAGTTTTCTTGAAGTACATCCATGGCTGATCCTAAAGGTAAGGTGCCGCTTTGACCGGGCTGGTCTCCGTTAAGATTAGACTAGTTCCCAGTTCTATCGGACCTGCTTCCAACAGCTTATTAGCGAATATAATGACTCTCTGTGCGTGTATACGGATGGATCTAAAACCGTTTCTGGTGTGGGGCGCGCTATTGCCATTGGTAATAGCTCACACACTTGGTCGCTCTCCCCACAGGCATCCGTATATACTGCTGAATTATATGGAATTTTGCATACCCCGCGATATTGTGAAGAGTTTTCGAACCTTTACAATACATTCCTCATTTGTTCCGACTCGTTAAGCGCTGCAAGCACGAATGTGCACGTTTTCAAGGGACCCTCTAGTGCAAAACATCCAAGCGATACTCCAGCGTGCTCCAGCATATGTCCATCGTTTTTGTTTGGACGCCTGGACACGTGAGTATACATGGGAACGAGGTGGCTGATGAAGCTGTGCGGGTCGCGGTAGATTCAGACCACCTTGATCCAATTTCAATACGCCCAGAGGACCTGAAAGTATGCATACGTTTCAAAATTAATGAAAAAAGACACGTGAGTTGAACAACGAGTCAAGCCAAGCATCAATAAGATGACGGCACCTGTAAATCTGAGCCGTAGAGAGAGTGTGGCCCTTACTCGTTTGCGCATAGGCCACACTCAAATGTCGCATGCATATCTTCTCTGCGGTGAGGATCAGCCAAGGTGCACTGTTCGCAGGACAGTGCAAACCGTGAGGCGTATTGTTGGAATGTGTAGTCTTTGAACCTTTACGGAAAAGACTACGGCTCCGAAAAAATGGAGCACGAGCATTATCATATAATGCGATCTCCGTGAAAAGGATGATTACATTTTTTAATGAATCTCACCTTCTACGGAGACTTTAGCGCAACAAACATCTCATATTTAAAAAAAGTCGTCTCTTTTGTATGTTTTTTACATACAGTCTCGTACGAATTTATCTTCTTTTTAAATGTTTTGTGAAGGCGTTTTACACCTTTACAGCAACAAATAAAAATACTTTAAAGGCTACATAACAATAAATTAAAAAAATTTAAACATAAAAACTAGATAATAGAAAGTTTTAAAAACTAAAAAATATAACGTGTAATAGTATGGGTGTAAAGAGCCCTCACTATTACAGTAAAAACAATAAAACTTAAAAACTATGTGTAATAAAATGTGATATTGTGGGTGTAAAGGGCCCACAATATAACAGATAAAATCAATAAATAATTTAAAAACACGAAACATTTAAAAAGAAGATAAATTCGTACGAGACTTTACGTAAAAAACATACAAAAGAGACGACTTTTTTAAAATATGAGATGTTTGTTGCGCTAAAGTCTCCGTAGAAGGTGAGATTCATTAAAAAATGTAATCATCCTCTTCACGGAGATCGCATTATATGATAATGTTCGTGCTACATTTTTTCGGAGCCGTAGTCTTTTCCGTAAAGGTTCAAAGACTACACATTCCTCAACAATACGCCTCACGGTTTGCACTGTCCTGCGAACAGTGCACCTTGGCTGATCCTCACCGCAGAGAAGATATGCATGCGACATTTGAGTGTGGCCTATGCGCAAACGTATAAGGGCCACACTCTCTCTACGGCTCAGATTTACAGGTGCCGTCATCTTATTGATGCTTGGCTTGACTTGTTGTTCAACTCACGTGTCTTTTTTCATTAATTTTGAAACGTATGCATACTTCCAGGTCCTCTGGGCGTATAGGAATTGGATCAAGGTGGTCTGAATCTACCGCGACCCGCGCAGCTTCATGAGCCACCTCGTTCCATGTATACCCACGTGTCCAGGCGTCCAAACAAAAACAATGGACATATGCTGGAGCACGCTGGAGTATCGCTTGGATGTTTTGCACTAGAGGGTCCCTTGAAAGCGTGCACATTCGTGCTTGCAGCGCTTAACGAGTCGGAACAAATGAGGAATGTATTGTGAAGTTTCAAAAACTCTTCACAATATCGCGGGGTTTGCAAAATTCCATATAATTCAGTAGTATATACGGTGCCTGTGGGGAGAGCGACCAAGTGTATGAGCTATTGCCAATGGCAATAGCGCGCCCCACACCAGAAACGAATTTAGATCCATCCGTATACACGCACAGAGAGTCATTATATTCGCTAATAAGCTGTTGGCAGCAGGTCCGATAGAACTGGGAACTAGTCTAATCTTAACGGAGACCAGCCCGGTCAAAGCGGCACCTTACCTTTAGGATCAGCCATGGATGTACTTCATGAAAACTATAGGGAAGTACCAGAGTGAATTCGAAATTAAGACTCTCTAAAAACTCCTGCGTTCGCACGGCCAAAGGCCTGGTGACCGTGGCAAGTCTCTCATACAGTCTTCTAAGAAATCTGGATTTTCTGAAGAGAGCAGGGAAGTTGACATGATTGGGCTTAGCCCATGTCCCCGCGATATAATTGAGCAGCAGGCGCTCACGCCTCAACCTCAATGGGGGCAATCCTGATTCTACTCATAGACTCATAGAGGGACTCGTTTGAAAGGCTCCTGTAGCATGTCTAATGCCGGCGTGGTGAATATGATCTAGGATTTTCAGCACTGACATCCGGGCGGAGGAGAATACTACACAGCCATAATCCATCCTGGACAGAACCATCGATGAATAGAGCCGCAGTAGCATCTCCCGGTCTGCACCCCACGATGTACCAGCCAATCTCTTAAGCACATTCATTGCCTTGCGACAACTCGCTGGCAGGTATTGGAGATGTGGACGCCACGTTAATTTCTTGTCAAAGACATGTCCCAGAAACCTAATAGAGTCGGCACATCTAAGGCGGAATCCTTTTAAGTAAATGATCGGATCAGGATGTACCTTGCGTTTTCTACAGAAATGGACCACATTAGTTTTAATTGTGGAGAACCGAAAACCAACACTTTCTGCAGAATTCACCACTTCGTTGATGCCCTGCTGGAGTCTCGTTTCAATTGTATCCAATGATGCAGCTACATAGAAAATTGCAAGGTCATCAACATTCAGACATTGGCGAATCGGGGCTGAAGCTGCGATGTGATTGACCGCTATAGCAAAAAGGGTGACAATAAGTGTCCAGCCCTGGGAAACACCGATATCCTGGGAATGGATCCCAGAGTCAGTGTCACCCACCCGGACACGAAATTTGCGGTCACACATAAAACATGGAATAAACTGAGACAGAGATCCTCTTAGGCCCCAGTCATGCAGCTTCCTGAGAATGCCTTACCTCAAAGTCATATCATATGCTTTTTCCAGGTCGAAGAACACTCCTACAAAGTGACAGCCCCGGACAAAGTTGTCGTGAATGGCATTCTCATGGCGAACAAGTTGATCCGTCGTCGAATGGTATTGGCGGAAACCTGTCTGATATTTACTTATCAGATGATTAGTTTCCAGCCACCAGACGAGACGTCTGTTCACCATTTTTTCCAATATCTTGCTGAAGCTGCAAGTCAAAGATATTGGACAGAAGCTTGATGGTTGCGATGAATCTTTACCCTCTTTAAGCAGCGGTATAATAATGGCTGCCCGCCATTGCTGAGGGTAAACGCTCTGCCGAAAATTATTGTTGTATAGATCCAATAATCTGCACTTACCTGGATAAGGTAGATTCTGGATCTTGGCATAATGTATTGTATCGGGGCCAGATGATGTCTCTTTTGAACCCTTTAGCGACTCCAGTAGTTCTTGCATTGTAAAATCGTTATTATACTGGAGGGATTCATCTGAGAAAAAATCAAGATCATCATGTTGTTCGTGATGCATCTTGATCCGCAGGATTGGATTAATATCGAGGTAAAAATTATTGCACTTCGACCCTTTGATCCATTGTGCTGCCCCTTCTACCTCAGACTGACGAGACTCGCTTCTCCCATATGTTGGCAATAGCCTGGAGCTTGCTTATCAGGTCCTCCCGAAGGTTCATATATTCGGGGTGAGATGCACCGAATATCCTGTACCTGCTGTAACCCAGAGGTTCACAAGATTATGTGGCAGGATGTTTCTTCCTCCTCGCCACAAAATCTGCACACAATGGAGCTGTTACGGAGTCCCACCGTGTGCAGATGCTTCCGCATGGGATAATGCCCGGTAATGAACCCGGTAACCTTCCGCAGTTGCATCCTGTTCAGCCTCAGTGCATCGAGAGATACCCTCTTTGTTGCACTCTGAAGCAGTACCTTCCCGAGCTGTTGCCGCGGTACTTTTTCCCAGTGATCACGGTGTTTAGTATTTGACCACTCGTTTATCACTTGTTTACATGCAGTCTTTGGAATTCCTGAAATAGGCTCTGGGCCTATGAATTGCATTCCGACTCCCTTCTTTGCTAAGGTATCTGCTTCTTTGTTTCCTTCGAAACCACTGTGACCCGGCATACAGATCAATTTAACATTGTTCCGTTTTGCCAGTTTCAGAAGTTCCTCCAGACAATCCTTGACTACTCTTGAGGTGACCTCAGTTCCCGACAAGGCTTTTAAAGCAGCTTGACTGTCCGACAGAAGCTCTTTTTTGTTATATATTCCAGATGAGGGTTCCATGTTAGTTTTGAGTCCAGCATTACTCCCAAGAACTTAGCTTCCCGCGTGATCTGCAATCTTTCACCGAAGAGGATTGGTGGTTTTAAGTTATCCACCTTCCTTTCACGTGTGAATGGAATTAGTGCGGTCTTACTCGGGTTAATTTTCAATCCCTGATTGATACACCATTCCTGTGCGATTCTAAGAGTG
This sequence comes from Nineta flava, assembly GCA_963920215.1. NCBI lineage: Eukaryota > Metazoa > Arthropoda > Insecta > Neuroptera > Chrysopidae > Nineta > Nineta flava. Next base: position 67,779,228 of record OY986040.1, read on the forward strand.
TTTTGCAGGAAATCCGGGTCATAATTTTGGAAGCTGCAGATGCGCTCGAAATGCTCCGCTAAACACTCAGCGATTTCGGCACGCTGCGATATGACACGGCCATCCAAATTGAGCAGGACAGGCGCCGGTGATGAGTAAAATTTCCCCGAAATTGCCTTCACCCTCCTCCATGCCTCCGAAGATGGTGTGGAGGTATTGATGGCCGAAACGTATTGCTCCCAAGATGCCTTTTCTGATCTCGAATAGTTCTAATGGCTATAGATCTTTTTCTTTTAAAGGTTATCAAATTTTCTTGCGTGGGCGTCTTTTCAATTTGTTAAACGCCCTCTTGCAACCGCTACTCTCATGACATCATTCCACCAGGGAACTTTTCTCTTAGGTAGAATGCCGGAAGACTTACTTATAGCGTCTGAAGCTGCTTCCATGGCTTTGGAGTTTATTTTGCACACATCCTCTTCTACATCTCCCCCCAACGTAGGAACTTGAAACCTGTCCATGAAAGTGTCCCAGTTGGCTCGACGAAGACGCCATCTCGGCGACATAGGATGTGGACACATCGGTGAGTTATTAAAAACTTTGATAGGTTGATGGTCACTCCCACAAAGATTAGGGAGTACCATCTATTCCAGTCGATGAGCCAGAGCCGGTGAGCATAGTGTCAGATCAATTGCTGACATCTCACCAGTTCTGGCATTTAATCGTGTTTTCTCACCGGTATTTAAAAGAAACGTGTTCCTCTCATCCAAAAAACTTTCGTTGAGTCTCCCATGTGCGTCTATGCTCACAGCCCCACAATTGACTGGGAGCATTAAAATCACCTAGCATCAGAAATGGTTGTGGAAGTTGCAAGGTTAAACGTGCCAGGTATTCGATACTCCTATCGAAGTCGGGCTGATAGATTTTGCATACTGTGAGTTCGAGCGCTTCGTATATTCTAACAGCTATAGCTTGTAGGGGGGTGTCAAGGCGAAGGGCCTGGTAAGATAGGCCCTGCCTTATTAATATTGCGACACCTCCCCTTGCTCGTACATCTGGCAGAACATCTCGCCGGCAGATGGTATAACCCTTCAACTATATCTTCGATGGAGCAAATCATGAGGTCTCTGCAAAAAATCACTCCCTGGGCACTTTTTAAAGTTCCATGGAGCGATACTTCCACCTCATGATCTCCTATCTTAAGATTAGCTTGTTTGTCATTCGTAGTGTTGCCGCCGAATGCCTCGATCAACAACCCGTTATTTACTTTCTTAACGTCTCGTATAAACATTTAGCTATTAAAGGGGCTCACTGACTTGAAGTCGCTGGAGTCGCCCTTTTTCTTAATTAAAAAGTACTTGACAACTCTCTGTTTTTGGAAGCCTGGAATCATTGCCAGGTTCCCACGGAAGTTCCTTTTATCTTTAGGGGGTTTGGTCCCCCGTTTCGGTCGTTTCGACGTTTCGGTCATATTCGGTCATGACGTTTCGGTCATAACCGGGACGCCGCCCGGGCCTCCTTTCACGGAAGAGGGCATTTCCGTTTTTTTGTGGGTTTTTGTATATCCATTAACTAATAAAATAAGACCAGCCATCGTGTGCAAAGGGGCAGGCTGGAATAGCCGGGAACGGGTATACCCTCGGACTTTTATAGCCCTACCCCAGTATTCTGGGACCCGGCCTCCACTTCTGCATCCATTGCACACTATCCTACCAAGGACCGACGTGGCTTTTGGCTAAGTCCCGCACACCTTGCCTCGGCAGAGCAAGCTCACATCAGATCCACTCCCAGCAGCGATGCACGGGAACGCCAGTTCAACATCTTCGACGAAGACAATATCGGCCAGATGACGTTGCCGACAAGTATTGTTGAGACAGTGCACAAACACCGCACTCCGAGACCAACGACGACGATGATGAAAGCGACATCCGCATACTGATCCCAACGTTGAGAATTTTGGGTCCGTTAGCTTCCCCTCCTGCTGGCTTGCAGGCTGGGTACAAGGCTCTCCCACCACGACAAGGTGGACCTACGGGAGGAAATAATAATTATTAACATAATTATAACATTTATTTGTTCTATACATGAATGAATCATCGCAAATATACTTATACAACAAGTTTAAATAGTTTTCTTATAGAATGGTATGATAGCGAGAGATTGTATCAAAAACTATTCTGAATTTTTTCTTTGTTCCTTGCACCAATTGTAAAATTGTAATTTTTGAACAGTGAAATTTGATCCCATTTTTTAAAGCGACATTGTTTATATACTATCCAAAAATGGATGTTTTCGTACGGAAAAATTTCTTTTCATATTCTTTACAATAGAATTATTTGGGATTATTGGTTTATCTTTATACTAATGAATTTGATAACCCTTCGTTTTAAAAATGCATTTTGGTGGATGTTTAATGGGTAGAAAATGGTCAAATTTGTGACTTTTTTATACATTCTAAAATACTAATTTTATTTTAAAAAGTCACAAAATCTTTTATGTTTGAATGTAGCCAAACAATATCAAAAAAGTTTATTCCGTTCGAAAACAAAAATGTTTTCAAATTATTTAAAAAATTTTATGTAAAAAATTGGTACCAAAGTTCTGCAAAGCAAAATGCATATGTACATTCAGTGCAGCATGTAGATAGGATTGATAAAAATAGTTGCCACAACAGTTTTTGATACGCATCTGTCAATTGTGTCAACTGTGCTAAATATTTTTGTTATATATAAAAAATGAAAGAAGGTAATAAATATATGCACAGATATCAATACAATCAACAAAGAGCACTGATATTGGGGAAAAAAAATTTAGTGAATATAATAATGAAATTATACATTATACAGAGAGTTACAAAAGTGAGTTTTATGAAATGTAAGAAAACTAACATTTCAGGTTGGTTCATTTTTTTGAATGGAAGTGTACTTTTTTTAAAAAGTACATATCAGCAATCAGAGTCCACAGTCTGTGGACTCTCTAGTGGTCACAGTTTTATTCCGATTGGATTGAAATTTGGTATTTGAGTAGCTTTTGGTATTCTTAAGGACAAGTTCATTAATGGGTAAAATCGGACGAGGCCAAAGGGGGTTTAGAGATAGAGGGAAACACAAAATTTGACAATCTCCCTAAATATTTGAAAAATCGAAAAATTTATCAGGAGTTAAGTTGTAGGTATTAAGTTTTGCTGTAATTTTGTTTCTTATCATTTTTCTGTTACACTAATATTTACAGAAATATTTTCAATTAAAGATTGAAAGTTAAAATTCTAAGTATCTCTGTTCACATTAGAGTTTGAGAAAAATGATCAAGTAATGAATTGTAGCAAACTTGATTTTATACAACGTTACTCCTTATACATTTTTCGATTATTCTAATGTTAAGAGAGATATTTAATATTTTGTGTTGTTTGACACGAATACAAAAAGTATATTTTATTGTAAAAAATTTTGGTTGTCGTTTCCATAGTAACTATAAACTATAATTGTTATACCGTTTTTTTTTGGGCTATTAATAATTTAATTTGTGCAAATACTTAAGTCATATCAGATATTATATTTTATTTTGATCACACTAAAATTATGACCGCTAAAGAGTGATTTATGTATTCTAAGGAAATTCGCTAAGTTGACGCAGCTCCTGCGTAACGAATTTTTTTTCATATTGTTTGGCTTCATCCAAACATAGAAGATTTTGCGACTTTTTACAATAAAATTATTATTTTAGAATGTATAAGTTTTTATCGTCTATTTAGAGCAACCTGAGTAGAACACAATAATAATTGTCTCATAATTCGATGCTATTTAAATGCTAATTAAATGCGCTAATTAAAAATTAAATGCTCTTTGTTGTATTGTGTTACCGCATATTCTGCTAGCTTAATGTTAAGTTAGCAGAGCAATATTTAAAGAATCAATTAATTATATTGTATTTAATATCAAATTATTAAGCTAATTAAATGCCGTAATTTAAAATTAAATGTTCGTTGTTGCATCGTTTAATCGCATGCTCTGCTAGCTTAACCAACAGAACAATATATAAAAAATCAATTAATTATATTATATTTATATAAATTTATATTTTTAATATCAAATTATTAAGCTTATTAAATGCTCTAGTAAAAAATTAATTGATTTTTGTTGTACTGAGGTTTTTAATATTATATAATTGAGTTTTAAAATATTGCACTGCTAGCTTAACATTAAGAGCATGCGGTTACACAATTCAACAAAGAGCATTACATTTTTAATTAGAACAATAAATTAGCGTCTAATTTTAAGGCAATTATAATTATGTTCTGCTCTGTTTGTTCTACTATGTCACAAGTTAGAACATTTTCTACCCATTAAACATCTACCAAAATGCGTTTTTAAAATGAAGGGTTTTCAGATTCAACAATATAATGATAAACCCATAATCTCAAACATTTCTATTGTAAAGAATTTGAAAAGAAATTTTTTTGTTCGAAAACAACCATTTTTCAGAGTATTTAAAACATTTCGCTTTTAAAAAAGGGGTCAAATTTCACCGTGCAAAATGTCCTTTTTAACAATCAGTACAATGAAAAATAAAATTCAATAACAAAAATCGTATCAGAATAGATTTTGATACGATATTATGATACGGTATTATCCTATGCTATATTATTATTTAAAAAGTCTATTTATATATATTAACAGATTTTAATGAGTCAGTCAACTGACACTGTATATCACCTTCGTTAAGCTAGCAGAGCAAAGTACCGAAAATGAATTTATTACGTACCAGAATTATGTGCTAATTATGTGCTGCAATTAAAATTTTTGTGCTTTTTTCGTTTCGGCGGAGTATGAAAATTAAAAGTGCTCGGCTAGCTTAATATCAAGACAGCAGAGCATCAGTTATAAAGTCCCGAAAATGAATTTAATACCTACCAGAATTAAGTGCTAATTATGTGCTAATTGTGTTCTGCAATTAAAATTTTTATGCTTTTTTAGTTTCGGCAGAAATTAAAAATTAAAAGTGCTCGGTTAGCTTAACATCAAGACAGCAGAGCATGGGTTATAAAGTGTCCCGAAAATGAATTTACTACCTACCAAAATTAAGTGCTTTTTATGTGCTAATTATGTGCTGCAATTAAAATTTTTGTGCTTTTTTTGTTTCGACTGAAATTGAAAAATAAAAGTGCTCGGCTAGTTTAACACCAAGACAGCAGAGCATCAGTTTTTAATTCCCAAACATGAATTTACAACGTACCATAATTAATGCTAATTATAAGCTGCAATTAAAAATTTGGTGCTTTTTTTGTTTCCGCGGAAATTGAAAATTTAAAACGCTCGGCTAGCTTATCATCAAGACAGTAGAGCATCGGTTTATTTTTGCAATAGTCATATTTGAACTAACATAATATTTATATGCTTTTCAAATGTCGAAGAGTCAAATCCATAACTTTTTTATTTCCCCAAAAATTAACCCTCGAAGATCCGACTGACTTTAAAAATGAGCATGAAATTTTAATTTCAATACATAATTAGCACATAAAAAGCACTTAATTCTGGTTGGTAGTAAATTTATTTTCGGTGCTTTACAACCGATGCTCTGCTGTCTTGATGTTAAACTAGCCGAGCGCTTTTAATTTTGAATTTCCGTCGAAACAAAAAAAGCACAAAAATTATAATTGCAGCACATAATTAGCACATAAAAAGCATTTAATTTTTGTAGGCAGTAAATTCATTTTCGGAACACTTTGTAACCCATGCTCTGCTGTCTTGATGTTAAGCTAGACGAGCTCTTTTAATTTTCAATTTCCGACGAAATTAAAAATGCACAAAAATTTTAATTACAGCACATAATAAGCACCTAATTAGCACTTAATTCTGGTAGGAAGTAAATTCATTTTCGGGACTTTGTAACTGATACTCTGCTGTCTTGATATTAAGCTAGCCGAGCTCTTTTAATTTTCATATTCCGCCGAAACGAAAACAGAATTTTAATTGCAGCACATATTTAGCACATAATTCTGGTACGTAATAAATTCATTTTCGGTACTTTGCTCAGCTTAACGGAGGTCTGTATATCGGATATTGTAATGACGGCAAATTCGTCAAAATTTAAAACTTTCTAAAATTTTTTTGTTTTCAACAGGGATACGCGTTGGATATTGTTTTAAGGACACGAAACATATTTTTTTAAACTTTTTGATGAATAGATTTTATAAATTACTCGTTTTTCGTTGCTTTTACTCGTTGTAAAAGTTGTTTTTCTTAGACGGATATCTTATGGTGATCTTATTTTTTATTCTTTATAAACTTATTCCAAAGACTATGTTTCTCAAAAAATGCAATCTTAGCCAATATAGACTTAATTACTCAGTTTTAATGTTCGTCAGCTATCCAATTTTGTCAAAAAAGGGCTCCCCTTTGAAAAAATATCTAATAACCTTGAAGGTCTTGGTGTTAAGTTGGATATGTTGAAAGTTCATTCATATCATTTTTGGCAAAATTTAAATCAAAATTTCCATGAAGAAATATTCAGGCGCCTTGTTTAAAATGAGCATTCTGCACAAATCTCAAAATATGAATATGATATGATTTATATTATTCAACATATCGATGTTTTAAATATAAGTTATAAATTTGTGTGTGTAAATAAAACTAAGATAAGTAGTACATTTTTTAAATGTGTAAAAAGAAATGGAATTAAAAAATTGAATTTAATTTTTTTACAAGGCATAAATTTTATATATACGTGTCGCTGATAGAGTAAGCATTTAAAATATATATGTAATGTACACACATTTAAAGTGTTATACCTTCCTTTTACATATAAAAATAAATAATATGTTGTATCTGTAAAATATTTAAAAAAGACTAATCAAAATTGTGAAAGACTGATTTAGTTCAGGTCTGTTCAGGTTTCGATTCAGGTCTGTGTTTTTTTGAACGTGAGTGTACATTTATTTAAATGTTTAAATAACAAGTTTTCAAAAAACTTTTTTTGGATGCATTATTTTGAATTTGTGAAAACAAAATTTTTGTTTGGGCCTAAAAATTGAAATATGTAAACCAATTGAGATATTGAAAAAATATTCGCAAATTATTTCGTGTTATGTCAATATAGTCCATAGAACTTATATACCAGATCACAATAAATAAATTTCCGGCCATTTGAATTTTTAGGCAAATTAACGAGGAATTTTACATTAAAAGTTAAATAACTGCGAAACGAGAAGTCGGTGTTTCTCCGTTACACCACGCAAAGAAAAAAATCGAGAATAGCATGAAGCGCTAGAAAACATGAATCAATGCTTGGTTTCAGCTCTCTAAATATACTACATTTTCGTGTTAATAAATAAAAAAAAAAGAATATTCAACGATCTTTCGGCCCTTTACTAAATTTTATCACAGAAAAACAACTAAAGTTATCTTTTTCTAATCTCTGTAATTGAAATTCACTATTTTCAGAGTACCTAAAATGGTAAATTGTCAAGTTGAAAAATGTGGATGCGGCTGTACACTGAGAACGGGTACTATTATTATCGGTGTTTTAAATTTGGTAAGAAAAGGTTTTTTCACATAAATTTCTTTATTAAATATCAATATATTAAATTGCTAAATATATATACGCTTCTAAAACCTATACACAGAGCTATACATTATTTCATTTGGTTCTAAACATGTAATTTGCTTAGCAAGGGAATTAAATTATTTTGTTTTTTCACAAAGATGTAATTGTATGTTATAATGTCAGAGAAATTTGGTGTTTCTAAGCAATCGTTCAGGTGTACTGATGATTATTAAAACGTTTGTCAAATTTCACATCTCCTGAGTTTTTGTAATGGAATGTGTTACACAATTTGGCCTCAACTTTATTTTTTAGCTTTATTATTTACATAGGACTCAACAAAGAAAATAATTCGATACACAGGAGCTACGTCAACTTTGCGGATATCCCCAGAATATAGGAAGATTCCATTCCATTCCCTAGAAGATTCCATTCCATTCAAATTTCATTCCCTATACACACACGGGGAGTCGAGAGGAATGGATCAAACTCCAGAAGTATATTATACACTAGTAAAGTATTTTTGACGGGCGACGTGTGCGCCGTCTCGTGTTTTTATTTTAAATTACGATTCTGTCAAAACTCGTTAACATAGGGATACACACGTAAAAAGTCAACTTTAATTTAACTATAAAGAAATAATTACATACAATGCCAGTGAAAAAATTCATGAGCAGATTCCAAGAAGTGCAATTAGATTTTTTAGAAAAAGAACTATTTCTAAAGGTATAAAATTATGTACTTGTTTTCATGTTTCTAATGTCTATGAAGAGATTGATGTTAATGATTCTCGGCAAGCTTTTGGTACAGTATTAAGAAAAATACCTTTGCCACAAAAACATTTGGCACAAAGTGACAAATTATTGTTGTAATTCGTTGTAATTAACAATGTTATTAATTATAACAGTTGTTGAATTGTGAACATTCCAAATAAATTGTGACATTATGATTGTAGAAGTGTGTATACGCTTTTTAGGTTATTTATAAATTAAGGTTTTAAACTTACCTCAATTACAACATTTTGATAATTAGTATTATTTTTTGAGCTATTTTGGTCTGGTGTTTCTCTTAATACTGTACCAAAAAATTCAGCGAGAATCATTAACATCAATCTCTTCATAGGCATTAGAAACAAGAAAACTAGTACATAATTTTGTACCTTTAGAAATACTTTTTTTTCTAAAAATATCTAATTGCACTTCTTGGAAACTGCTCACCAATTTTTTGCTGGCATTGTATGTAATTATTTCTTTATAGTTAAAATGAAAGTTGATTTTTTACATGTATATCCGTATGTTTACGAGTTTTGACAGGACCATAATTTAAAAAACCCATGCCTTCTTATCCGATTTTCGTTTTTTTCATAAATGTTAAATAACTGACACATTATCAGAACAACAAAGTTATCAATTGTTTTTTTAGCTTTGAACTTAGCATACCGAATACAAGTTTTGAATCATCAATTTCGAATACTAGAATAACTTTTAGCGAATTTCCTCCAAAGAAAATGCAGCTATTGTTTTTGCACCAATGTTGGAATTTCGTAAAAATTTCTTCAAATGTCCATCGATCCTACCTATTAGATGTTAAAAATCACTATCGCTCAAATTTGTATATATATGTATATAAGATAAGATAAGATAATTTCTGTATTTAGACCATGGTCATTACAGTGATTGGTACAATAATGAATAATATAAAATGACATAAAAAAAGTGTTTAAATGATTCTATAAAAGCACAAATAAAAAATTCATTTTGGTTAAATCAAAATAATAGCAAAAAAAATAAAAATAAACATTCAAATATTAAAAAAGAAAAAAATACAAAACAAATAATTAATAAATATTATCAAATATTATCAGTGGCGGATCTGATGGTTTTAACAAATCGCAATGTCTATTCATTAGTGCAGAAACTTCTGAACCTCGACGATTCCATAGTAAAGTTATATATTGCGTATTGCTTACGGGTGTCGTTGCAGTTCAGAAGTTCGGCCAAATTGTTTACAGTACCCTCTGTGGAATAGTATCTTAAGAGGGCAGTCCTGAAAGAGACAGGACAGGACATCTAAGCATAAAATGCTCTAAGAATTCTTGTTCCATCAAATTACATAATGAACACACTTCGACTGCGTCCCATTTATATAATATTCCCTTTGTTATTACTCTTATCCTCGAATGATGCATGAGCCTAAGTTGTGCTATCAAACGGGTCACATCCAGAGAGATATTATTTCGGAGGAATTGCTTGTTTTCATCTTCGGGAAACCATTTATACAGGGTGTTAAATGTCGAAGTAAGCGGTCGACTCTGATCCTGGTCGAATAGTTGATTTGAGTACCTTGTGATGATGCTCTCAAGATCATTCTCTGGCGCGTGGTAATTTTGTTGTAGCCATAAGTTTTCAAAACCTAAAGCGATTAAAAGTTGATTTAATTGACTAGCCTAATTGAACTTAACCAAACTAGTAGGTTTAAGATCCTGTTCTGCCAGATATAAAAAGCATTGCGTAGATAAATTACTATGGGTTTTTTTTAAAAAGTTTGAACCACTAAAAAATAGAGGCTCTCAGTGCCTTAACCGAAATGTTTTGACTTCCTGTTTCCAGTCAAATTTAGTAATGGGGCGTATAACGTGGAAGAGCTAGTAACTTCTTAAAAAACGTGCTTTGAACTTTGTCTAGCCTATCCAGATATCTCAGCGACCATTTCGGCTCCGTATAACAGCGTGCTATTTACAATTGAGTCGAACTGTTTCAGCCTTGTATCCCAGGTGTTACATTTCGATCTTATGAGTAGATCCATTACCGATCCTAATGCAGAGTTTGCTTTTCTACACATATATGAATATAAAAAACTTTTTTACAAAAAATCTTCTTTTTAAAATAAACAAGTTTTGTTTGAAAAGATTTTCCTAAACTCAATAGTTTTCTCATGATTTGTGATTATATATTCCTCGGAAAGAATTGTTAACATTTCGAATACGCAGAATTGTTAAGAATTTAATCATTGATATACAACTGAGTATATACTGGGTATGCAAACATGTAAGATAGTTAGTTGTTACATTACTTAACAGTAGAACATAGAATCTCCTCCTTTTTTTGTAGAGTAAAATGAAAAAAAAATATTTGGTTGAAAAAATTTATTTCATAAGTTTTCTCTTAGTATGTTTTTAAAATTTTATAACGCGGCAAGTTTTAATTTAAAATATTTGAATCAATAGAAAGCAAATTACTTGCCGCTATACAAAATTTTAAAAACATACTAAGAGAAAACTTACGAAATAAATTTTTTCAACCAAATTTTTTTTTTCATTTTACTTTGCACTTACATTCTTACATTTTACTTTTCGCTATTTACTTTATAAATAGTTCGGCTCTATAATGCGATATCATCACTGTTTAAGCAGCAACTATTATATGAAGTATCTCCCCGAAAACTCGGCCCTTTTTTACATTTCTGTTTTTGAATGGATATGACTACTTTTTGAAAGGTATATATATATATATATATATTGATATAAATACATGTATATATATATAATTTTTAGCAATAGTGGTTTTTTTACATCTAATAGGTGGATCGATGTACATTTGAAGAAATTTTTACGAAATTCCAACATTGGTGCAAAAACAATAGCTGCATTTTCTTTGGAGGAAATTCGCTAATAAAAGCTTATAATATTTGAATAAATGTACTCATATTGAGACAAACTAATCAATGGATGGAAATTTTTATTTGATTTGTTCAATGAACAAAATAACATATTCGATATTCAAAATCCATTGCCTATATCTTATCAAAGTACTATGTTGAAAATTTTTAATTTTTTCCCATTTTTTCGGATGTTGCGTTGGGAAAATTCGCATCCTTCTCAAATGTCTGGAAGTCTTAAGCTTCAACTTAAACATATAAATTTAATTTTTGATTTTCAATATGTTACGTTGGGAAAATGAAATTTTCCCAAAGATTCTTGTTTACGGTTTCAAAAATTACGCGTCGAATGCAAAAAACCGCATCCTTCTAGCATTTGTGGAAGTTTAAAAAATTGTGCACAAATCTCACAAGTGGTGGTGTGTTGCTAAATTTTAAGTATATATATAGAAAATATGGACCAATCATAGAGCAGCAATATATCTTTGTGTTAATTTTATCAAAATAAAAATGCAAAAGTTTTCCCATTTTCCGATATAAAGTTCGTGGTTTGATAATTTTCCTTCGGTTTGGTCACTTTATCTAACTGTATGCCAAATATCAACTTTTATGGACTTATGGTCTAGGCCCTGGAATTATGATCATGTTTGGCCAAGAATGCGAATAACTTTTTAACCGGTTATTTCTTAACGAAAAGCGAAAACTTGTTCTCTTATAATTCCATAAATAGCTTATATTGGAAAAATCAACACTGTAGCTCTTTTCGTTCAGAAGATATTTCGGGGTCAAATCGGCTCTGATTTTTTGATAAGTAATAGTACTGTAAGCGCGAAGGCAAAAATCCCCTTAAACTCTTCCCTTAAGATCCCCTTAAGATCTTCTTACTTATTTTTTAACTAATGTTTATTATGTGGACGTTCCAACTTAATCTGCTGTCAACGTACAGTCCAAGAAATTTGGCGTTTCCTAAAACATCTAGACGTTTACAATATGCTTCAAGTTCAATGCTGGCACTGTTTCTAGAAAAGTTGATAATTTTAGTTTTATTTACGTTTAAACATAGTGCGTTTTTTAAAACCATTACTCGGATTTTTCTAATACTGTTTTAACCTGGTTTTGATATCAATGTTGTTATTTGCTTTTAAGATTATGGTTGTGTCATCTGCAAATAGTGTGTTGGTGCTGATATGCTGCGTGGTAGATCGTTCACATATATTATTTAAAAAAAAAATACAGACAAATTGAGAACCATCCTCCTCTTTGAAGTCGGGTTAACAAAAGAGGTCCAAGCACACTCCCTTGTGGCACGCCACATGTAATGTGTTGTAGGCTGGATCTACATTGCATAATTTTTACCTTTTGAGTTCTATTTGTGAGGTAGGATTGAAACCAGCATAGAGCTTGTCCTCTAAATCCGTATTTTTACTTTTTCTGAAGCAATAATTTTTGGTTGGCACAATCAAAAGTACTTAGATCAAGAAATACTCCGACCACTGATTGATTGTTGTTTAATCCTTCAGTAGTTTTGTGAATGGCTTTGAATATTGAAAGATCGCAGTTTCTTTACATTTCAAATTTTGCCCAAATTCCTAGGACATTTATTTGTATTTTATAAATACGGATTTCGACTACAATGTAGTTCTCATCAGTATAAATTAGCTAATCGTAACTATCTCTGGGATATGGAGTCAGAGATATGTTGCTCGTTGCTAATTTGGTGCGTGACAATGATATTAAAAAAGTTTCGCCTTTTATATGCTCTGATTGAGGATATGATCTGACCTGAATGATTATTTGAGTTGATTGCCAATTTAAGGCCTAAGCGTGTGAAGAACCTCACCCATTTATTGGCGGTATTCTTTTGTGACCGTGCGGCGTTGTTTTTGTCACTAAGGTGAGGGGGTTAATCGAAACTAACCTTGATATTCAGGTACTAAATTTTTTGAAAATGGTTTAATTTTATTAAATCATAATTTGTAATTGGGCCATTGTCTAAATTCATTACTTGTTTCCTCAATTTGTGTATGTAGATACTTTCGTATGCATCTAGTTCTGTGGGGTTTTGTACCGACTTAAGTAATTTTAGATTCGATATATCAATTTTATGGTTGTTCTCAATAACTTGCGCCGCTATACATGATTTTACGGTTCTCCCAAATTTCACATAAGCCAGATGTTCTCTGATTCGAATACCGATTTGGCGACGACTTTGACCAGCGTAAATTTTCGAACAGTTTTGACAATTAACACCATATATGCCCGATTGTTTTTCATTACTAATTTTATCCTTAGGGTTGCCCAGTAACTGTTTGATTTTATTTTTACTAACAAGCGCTGTTTTTATGTTGTGGTCCCTTAATTCTCTAGTGATTTTATTTGTGCATGGGCGGAAGTATGTTAGTTTGCACCATTTATTTTGTTCGACGTTGCCAGTCTTGTGTGTTAGTACGGTGGAATTGGTTAGTAAAATTTTAAATTTAGCTCTGCGGACCAAATAATTTATAATTTTAGAATCAAAGCCATTAAAGATTGCAACTTGTTTGATATGGTTTATTTCTTTAAAATAATTTTTTTTAGACAATGGGACTTTCAGTAGACTGTTTACCAAAAAATTGAAAACCGCCATTTTGTGTTGAGGTGGGCTTTTCGATTCGGCTGTAATGTATCGTTCAGAGTGAGTAGGTTTTCTGTAGATATCGAATTATAATTTATTAGTGTCGTTATTTTTTATAATTTTTATATCTAAAAACAGAATCGAGCCTCCTTGTTTTATTTCGATTGTAAATTCTATCAATGGGTACATTTTATTTAAGTTCTCTAAAATTGTTTGGGGATTTCTTTAGTTCGTATCAAAAATAGTAAATGTATCATCTACGTATCTGTGCCATATTGTTGAAATCTTTTTCGGCTTTTTCTTCAAGATCTGTCATGAAGATATTACTTAGGAACGGAGACAATGGATTACCCATACTTGTTCCAAATGTTTGCTTGTAGTTTTTACCTTCGAAAGTAAACACATTTTGTCTCATGCAAAGCCGTGTTAGTTTCAGATATTCACTTATTTCATCTGCGGGTATTCCTTTATTTGTTAGCCATTTTTATAGTATTTTTATTGCGTCTGGTATTGGGACGCTTGGGTGTAATGCTTTTACATCGAAAGACATTAAAACTGAATCTGGTTGTAAATTGATATGTTTGATTTTTTCGATTAATTCGATACTATTCTTGACTGAAAATGAATTTAATTGATTTAGTGATTGAAATTGGGTCTTTAGGCATTTTGAAATTTTGTAGGTTGGAGAATTTATGCCTGATTGGTCGCATTGATCCCTCTTTTTTGTGAATTTTTGTGTACAATGACTTTCGATACATTTGACAGAAGAACGATCGGTCTATAATTGGCCATTAGCTTAGGATCGCTGTCCTTGAAATTGACATCACAATCGATTGATACAAAAGCTCTAGGAAAAACAGCAGTCCGAAAAGAAGCATTGATTATATGAGCCAATGGTTCACGTATAAATTCAGACGATACTTTCAGTTTCCTCGCTGGAATGCCATCAAATCCACATGAATTGCTTTTTTTACGATTTGATTGTGTTTAATACTTCAATTTCATTTGTTGGGAAAAGAAACATGCTTCTTGACTGCGCGACTTCCAACTTATAATTACTACTTGCTATAATTATTTGTTAAATTCTTCAGCAATGAGTTTTTATCTTGTATGTTCTTAGTGTTGACAATAAGGACTTCAACTTGATTTTTGGAATGACTATTAGATGCTTTTTTTATGACTCTCCACATTCGCTGTGTAGGTAATGTCCATTACCTTGGCTCCGACATTTTGGAATTTTTTATATTTAGGGATTGTGCTGAAATGTGCTATTATGTGCCGCATTCAATAAAAAGATAATTCAGAAAATTTCATTTTTCTGAGGCGGTCCTTTTTGCTACGAGAGTTAGCCCCCTTACTTTACTTTATCGAAACCACATCATTTCTTACCGTAAACTGCTCAAGATGTGCTGCCATGTGCCAAAGAAAAAAATAAATAAAAATAAGTTTTTCAATTTTCCAAGTAAAAAATATTTTTTTCTCCATATAATCAGAGGTTTTGGTTGAACTCGATATAAGCTATCACGTGCCATATTGGAAAAAAAATTGTATCGGGAAAAATTAACTGTTATGTGGAGGTCCTTTCTTGCCACTAAAGATCGTTGATTTACTTTATCGAAACCACAGCATTTGTATATATATTTATACAGGATGAGTCAAAAGTCATGGAGTTTTTAAAAGGATGGATAGGGGATGAAATTCTAAGATGCAAAGTCCTTGGGCATTTTTGCAACTGACCCACCGTTAATTAGATATTAATTAAAGTAACCAATTAGAGAAGCGCGTTAACGGAATTAGAAATGGTGAGGAATGAATGTAGCGGCAGCAGAGATACGTGAGGGGGTAGAGCTCTCCCCCCACCACTAACGTAGAGTGAGTCTCTCTTATGCGTTTCAAGTCCGGAACAGTTTTTCTAGTAGAGTTTTAAAAAATTTTGGAAATTTTTATCATTTCTTTTCCGAAAAATGTAATTAATTGAATTATTAAGTTTTTATTAGATTTCTGACGATGCAATTTTACGGGGGCATTTTACGTTGTTTTTTTAAAGTTATGAGCTGATTAGATTTTGGAATCGATCGGTACATTAGTATAAAAGTACTTTAAACAAATATTTTTCATTTTTGGGATTATCATAAAGTTTTTTAGGATCTCAAAAATTCAAAATCTTATAAAAACTCAGTTTTCGATATTTGAAAACCTTCAATTTACTTAACGAAAAGTTGAAAACTAGTCTAAGTTGCAAGTGATTTGATCAGTGCAAAAAACATTAATAAATTCTTAAGTATAATTTTTTTTCTCAATATTTTAGTGAGCTAAATTATGGGTGATTCATTGCTTAAATTTTTTAACGAAAAATATAGTTTTCAGGTATAATAAATCTTTCAATTCCTTGAATTGAAAGCTCTCTCCCCTCACGTAACTCTGCTGCCGCTGCGTTCATTCCCACCATTTCTTATTCCATTAACGCACTTCTCTAGTTGGCTTCTTTATTTAATTAATATCTAATTAACGGTGGGTCAGGTGCAAAAATGTCTATGGACTTTTCATCTAAGAATTTCATCCCCTATCCATCCTTTCAAAAAACTCCATGACGTTTGACTCACCTTCTATATATTTAGAAAGGATAAACAAAAGCTGTGGTTTCGATAAATTAAAGCAATGATTTTAGTGGCAAGAAAAGACCTCCTCATAACAGTTATATTTTTCGCGATACAACTTTTTTTTTCAATATGGCACGTGATAGCTTATATCGAGTTCAACCAAAACCTCTAATTATATGGAGAAAAAAATTTTCATTTTCCAAAAAAATATTTTTCACTTGGAAAATCGAAAAACTTATTTTTATTTATTATTATTTTTTTCAAATTGCAGCACATCTTGAGCAGATTACGGTACAAATGCTTTGGTTTCGATAAAGTAAAGTAGGGGGGCTAACTCTCGTAGCAAAAAGGACCCCCTCAGAAAAATGAAATTTTCTGAATTTTCTTTTCATTGAATGCGGCACATAAAAGCACATTTCAGCACAATCCCTATATATGAAAAATTCCAAAATGTCGGGGCCAAGGTAATGGACGCGTGTAGGACTGTTAACTACATAAATATATTTTGTATTAGCATCTCGTTTTGTATTAGGATTTTTATTTTTAAAATTTACAGTATTTTATATTTACTTCTTTTAAAATAATATAACCTGGATTGTCTCTTGGAAGTTCATACAAGTTTCTTTTTTAGCGAATTTCCTCCAAAGGAAATGCCGCTATTGTTTTTGCACCATTGTTGGAATTTCGTAAAAATTTCTTCAAATATCTATCGATCCTACATATTAGATGTTAAAAATCACTCGCTAAAATTTTTATATACATATACCGACCGTTTAGTAGATCTCCCACGAGTATGAGAGAGTACATATGTATACATGAAGCAATGTGTATGAGAAGGAGGTCTTATGTGCCTATGTGTTTTGTTGGGTTGTCTGCGACAATCACCAACCACTCGAACAGTTATGAATATTATTCACTGTTTTGAAAAATATGTTTGTTTATCAAACCTCTAAGACTTCCTTCTCATACACATTGCTTAATGCATACATATGTACTCTCTCATACTCGTGGGAGATCTACTATACGAAGATGTAAACTAAACGGTCGGTATATATACTATATATATACATATATATATATATATATATATATATATATATATATATATATATATATATATATATATATATACTATATATATTTTTTTTTTAGAGGAGGGGAAAATCTTTGAAAGACTTCCGGCCAATAGCTATTGACACGGAGAGTGTCAGATTCTTACCGACTAAACCCCCCCCCCCCTTTCTCCATCTTCTTGTGGTAATAGGGCCCTCATGAACCGCGTTAGCATCACTTCTGAGGGACTCTTCACAGTGCCTGAGTATTCAGGCTATTCTTAAAAATCTGGCCTACTGTTCATTTCTAGGGCGTCCTGTTTGGACCGCCTGCCGGTTACGTGCATCGTTTTCTTTGACGCTCATAAACTTTTCGCAGAACAGGATGAACGCTTGCCACTCCTCTTCACCCTTTAAAATTGTACAGATTAGAACCCTTAGGTCCAGGTCGTTGGTATCAAGGGCCCCGTATAGAACGTTCCGCTGCTCGTTCCAAGCGGGACAAACTGAAAGAGTGTGCTGGGCCGTGTCACTGAGATCTTCACAATGAAAACATCGTGAGGATGGGAGCTTGCCGATTCTATGCAGGTATTTACTGAAACAACCATGTCCGGTGAGCACCTGCGTCGCTCTGTAAGTGAGCGACCCATGTGACCGGTTAAGCCACTCGGAAAAGATAGGCAGAATCGCCTCTTGTACTCGTTTCCCCACGAGCAATGAGTTTAGGAGTCTTCCAGACCATGAGGACTCCCGTTCCTCCTTAATATTTGTTCGAAGCGCCCTTATTGCACCTGGTTCCACGTCCACCCCTTCTCGACGAAGGTTTCGGACCCCCCTGAAAAGTTGGCTCTGCTTGGTTGCAAGAAGATCAAGCAGCGGGATGCCCGCGAGGATCCGCACAGCATCGTGAGATACAGTGCGGTAGCCCCGAACCACCCGCAGAGCAACCAATCGCTGTATCCGCTCCAACGGAGCACGTAGTCTGGCGTTGCAAGAAATGATATATATTATATATATACATATATATATATATATACTATATATATACATATATATATGTATACTATATATATACATATAAATCAATTCTATTGACTATCTGCCTTCATATTTGAAAAATCGAAAAATTTATCAGAAGTTAAGTTGTAGGTACTAAGTTTTACTGTCATTTTGTTGCTTATGATTTTTCTGTTACAGTGGAAAAATCAAGAAGTATCGCTGAATCATCTGCATCGGATCACAGAAAACTTCACGACAATGTGTAGGTAAAAACGGACCAATGTAATATACACTATCGGGATCCCAGGAAAACAAATTGTAAAATAAAAAGTTAAAACAGTATTGGACATTGATCTCACTACAACTGAGCTTTAGCATGCAATAATTAATTCCTTCCTTGAACTCCTAACCTCCACAACCTAATTTATAGGATTGAGGAGGGATTCGCAAGGAAACCAACAACCTTGTGCGTTTTTCTTGACATTGAGGGGGCATTTGTCATTAGTGACTTTTTACTGAGTTCGAAACCTAAATGAAAGAGTTAAGATTTGAAGATTGGATCTTCGTTTTTGAGAGGTGCATGTCTCTGGTGATTTTTTAACTGGCTTGGGACATACTAAAAAAATATCTGCTCACTATAACTTGTATCCCAAAGCTACTATGAATTTTATCTGTGGCTCGTATCCACAGACACAGGAACGTAAAATTTAAGGGGTGGGATACTTTTTTTATGGGGGTGCTTGTCTTGTAATTGTATAAAAATTGATAATTCCAAAAATTAAATTATTGCATTATTAAAAAAATTAATCAATAAAATTAATTTATTAATGCACTTTTCAGAAAACTTTATAATTTAACGAATTTAACGCATTTTTTTAAATTTAATATTAAAACAATTTATTAATTACATTTTTCAAAAAATAAAAAAAATTCATTAATGCACTTTTCATGGAATTAATAATTTGAAAAATTTAAACTTATGTTTCATTTGGGTGTTTCACCGTAGAGTCTCGCCCCGGTCCCTTCTTCAGTTTTGGATCCGTCTGTATACCGGACGATTCCTTTCTTGAGATAGGGTGGTTCTCCATGTCCCTATCACTGACTGCAGTAAAAGGTTTTGAGAAGGAGTATATTTTAGGTATATCTGTGACATTTCAAAAATAGGGTCTGAGATGATGTTCCCACGATCCTTGCATGTTCAACCTGATTTTTTTAAATCCAGTTATTATTGCAAGATAGTATATAAGTGCTGGATCACATACTACAATGTTTAGCGGAGTATGCGTCAGCCCTAGCATGATTTCTTTCGGTAGCTGTGGGTGTACTACTCATGGATCCAGTAATGTGTAAACAGGCCAGTCTTTGGATCCTGGATAGCTTTGTGCATGATGTTATTTGATTAACCTTTGGCCATCACACAAGAGAACCATAGGTTATAATTGGCCTAACTACTGTTGTTTAAAGCCAGTCGATCATTTTGGGTTTTAGACCCCAGATTTTTCCACATGCTCTCTTGCAAAGCATGAGAGAAGATTTGCTCTTATTTTTTATGTGTTCCAGATGGAGGTTCCATGTCTAACATCACTCCTAAGAATTTGGTTTCCTTTGCGATCTGTAGTCTTTCCCCAAAGAGGATGGTTGATTTTATGTTATCCACTTTCGTTTTCCGTATGGTTGGAATTAGTGTGGACTTTCCATTGTTTATTTTTAATCCCTGGTCGAAACTTCTTGTGTGAATCTTAAGAGTGTTTTGCATAATCTTCGAGATTGTGCTTTCACAGAGTCCTTAGATTGCAATTATAATGTCGTCCACATATCCCTGTGTGTAGTGTCCTTTTTGGTTGAGGTTTGTCAGTAAGCTGTTCACTGTCAGGCTCCACAGGAGTGGGGATAAGACACCACCCTGTGGACTTTCTTTTGTGGCTCTCACAGTGACAGACTCTCCAAGAAGGGAAGTTTGTATTCTTTGACTTGCAGAATTATTGTGCTTGCAGAACTAACCATGGAATTGTAAGCGGCATTGTCAAATGCCCCCTCAATGTCAAGAAAAACGCACAAGGTTGTTGGTTCCCTTGCGAATCCCTCCTCAATTCTATATATTAGGTTGTGGAGGTTAGGAGTTCATGGAAGGAATTAATTATTGCATGCTGAAGCTCAGTTGTAGTGAGATCAATGTCCAATACTGTTTTAACTTTTTTCAGGAATGTGGCGAGTTTGTACTAAAGTGTCGAAGTATATTCGTTCCAATTTGTTTTCCTGGGATCCCGATAGTGTATATTACATTGGTCCGTTTTTACCTCCACATTTTCGTGAAGTTTTCTGTGATCCGATGCAGATGATTCAGCGATATTTCTTGATTTTTCCACTGATTACGTAGGTATACAGTTTTACATCAATGACTTCCTGCCGAACTCTGTTAATAAGTGGTCGGCTTGTTGCCTTTATTAACTACATCTAAGTTATTAGCTATACTATAATCAAAAAGATCCTCACCTCTTCCATTTGTGTTAGTACTCCCCCAAAACGTGTGACGAGCGTTTGCATCGCATCACATGATCAGT
Organism: Nineta flava; assembly: GCA_963920215.1. NCBI lineage: Eukaryota > Metazoa > Arthropoda > Insecta > Neuroptera > Chrysopidae > Nineta > Nineta flava. The sequence continues at coordinate 67,800,226 of OY986040.1, forward strand.
TGGTGGTTTTTTTCACAATACTGGATCAGGCATTTCATCACTGTTGTTGATAGTGAAGTAGATGCACCATAGGTTAGGTAGACCGAAGCGAAGATTACCACTTCAGTTCCCCATGTTATATTTTACTTTTCCACTGTAAGATCTCTCTGACAAAACTCTTAACAGTGGATAGACATTGATTCCTTTTTTTTTCATAAATGCCTGTTTTGGGTTTCTCTGAAGTTTAATTGTGAATAATTTGTCCTCCAAAATTTCTTAGGCCAAGAATCTCATAATTCACAGCCCAAAGTTCCTAGGCTACGAAAATTCCCCTTGCCAGCACATTTCGACAGAAGGCAACGAAAGCTGCCATACGATGCTGAAGGTTTATTTGAAGCATTTGAAGAGCTGAAATTTTTTCCCTCTGATGTTTTCAGTGGTCTAAGGATGAGTTGATCAAACCCGAGGTATAATTTAAACCCTTGGTCTTGAATCAACCATAGATCCGCTGCACTTAATTCCAGCACCATGGTGTGTCCCGTATCGCCCTTCATCAGGTATAACGGAGTTACAGATCTTGTGCCTATGCACTACACAACGACGGCCCTCCTGTCCCGGTAGCACCCCGATACTGTGGGCTCTCAGCGAGATCTTGCCTAGTGTGGGTTAGCAGCATCGAGAGCCATGCATATCTATGTTGTTGAGGCGGTTTTAGAAAGGTATTTATAGCCCTTGCTCCCCTCTATGATTTTCGAGATCTGTTTCGAGCTTGGAGTTATCCAGTCTTCAAATCAATGTTTTTAAAATCGGGACAGAAGGTTTTTTGTCCAGATTTTTTTATCGGAAGAATTGGTTTCCCTTTAGCCCTGGCTTTTTCTACTACTGCTTTTCTCCGGGCAGCACCCGAAAAATTTTTCCATTACACCTTTAGGAAAGGATTCTGGAGTTTATCGTCCGGATTTCCTGCTGGGATGGATGCACCTGCAGATTTTTGTGTCGCGGCAAAGTTAGCTTGCGCAAACTCGACTGATTCACTTTTTGAGAGGATTTATGCCCCAGAGTAATTTTTTTTAAACCATTATTAACCATTTTTGGTCCCACGAGTAAATTGGGCCGTGGATTACCCCATCGGCCACTTGAAGGGGAGCGCATTTATATAGTGGAGTTCGCCGGTTGCTCCAAGGGGATTTTTTATGACAGCATTCGACTCTAAAGCACGAGCCTTCGGCTATTACTCTAGATACCCTGCCTTGCACCATAGCTTGGGACTGAATCTACTAGCTGAATTAATTTTTTGAATACCCAGTGTATACTGAGTATATCAACGATTGTATTGTTACCAATTCTGCGTATTTGAATTGTTAACAATTCGCTTTCCGAGCAACATTTAATTACAAGTTATGAGAAAACTATTGAGTTTAAATTATATGTAATAGGTTTGGACAAGAATTGTATTTTGGATTAAATCTGAATATTATTACTTATAGCTTTTTTTGTGTATTGCCTTTTTTTGTGTTTTTTTATGTCAGTTGAATTTTTTTTAAAGTTTTTTTATTATACAATATATTTGTGTCAGCGTGGTACGCTAAAAACAAACACAAAATAAGAAATATCTCTCTTAATATTTGAACAATTGAAAAATGTTTAAGGAGTAAAGTCGTAGAAAAACAAGTTTGCCACAATTCATTTCCTCATCATTTTTTCCAAACTCTAATGTGTTAGATATGTATTAGAGATATTTAGATTTTTAACTTTCAATCTTCAATTTTAAATATTTCTGTAAATATTTGTGTAACAGAAAAAATGATAAGAAACAAAATTACAGTAAAATTTAGTACCTACAACTTTACCAATTATGCCATATTTTGTGTTTCCCTTCTCTTTAAATACCCCTTTCCTCTTGTTTGCTTTTACCAATTAACAAACTTGACCTTTAGAATACCTAAAGCGCCTCAAATATCAAATTTCATTCCAATTTCATTAAAATTGTGGCCGCCAGAGAGTCCACAGACACGTAAACGTATAGATATACATACATACAAATTTTAGCAATAATGATTTTTAACATCAATTAGGTAGGATCGATGGACATTTGATACAAAAACAATAGCTATATTTCCTTTCGAGGAAATTGGCTAAAAACACTATATTCAATATATCTAAGTTACAAATTCGTAAAGTAGAGTGATTAACAATCCAAATATTATAAGTGTAATAATTAAGATTGACCTCGGTTACACGCGAGGGTACTGTGGCACAGCTTAGCGAACTATGTAAAAACTAATATTGAGTGTTTAACGATTTGCGTTAGTTTATATACTCGTTGAATATTCCTCTAGAACAATCGATGGTAAATGGTGATTAAAGTGGTTTGTCTGACGTCGACGAATGTTAACTTTTAAAAGTTTATATTATATTTGGTCAAGTCCTTGATGTGGATTAACATTGGTAGCCCGATGTCTGGATATATAACTGGACATCTATATATCAGTTTGGTTTTAAAACTGTTTATAGCGAAGAAAATTTAGCTATTCGTTTTGTACCGATGAAAATAGTGTTTTGCATTTCAAAGGCCAAGTAAAGTCTAAACACGAAAACTAAAAAATAAATATCTATACTGATGGACCAATCTAATGGAAAATTCATGTCAAGCAGTTTAAAATCATTTTAGAAGTATTTATTTTAGTTTTTTATAGTTTGGAAATGAGACACGTACATTGATGACGAGCATTGTAAATTTTAGTATACTTCTCATAAGTAAGAATTATGTTATTAGAAGGCAAGAAAATCTATACAATCAACGACAGTAATCATTTATTGTTAAGGAGACTTTTTTAATATCTTGTTACGGAATATCATTGGAAATTTGACCTTCTACACTACAGAAATGAAGAAGTTGTTTTCTAACCCCTATCTCGGCGCCCTATTCTGATTAAATTTTTCTGATATCGGATTCCTGAAATCAATGAAGTCGTTACTAAATTTTAATTTTTTTAACAAGAAGTCCCGATTAAGATGTGTATTTTTCAATAACCGAATCTAAAAATAGAATTCAGAATGTGTTAGTAATGGCATAACATGGGATAATCTGTCCAGTTAAATAGAGGTCAGTGAATAGATCGTTACAGAGAAATAAAAATTGCGTTGACCTAAGTTACTAATGGTCAAAAATCAGAATTTAAAAATTTACATAAATCATAATGACATCAAGCAACCAAATATTTTCGATGTATGGTCTTAAATTTGATCATCTGTTGAACAGTTATCTCGCATGGTTTTTTTAAATATTCTGATCGTTAGATTTATGTAGTTTTTATGGAATACAGTGCATGTACTAAAATTATTTGGGTAAAAATTTAATAGACATATAGAAGCAACTTCTATTCGAAAAGCGAATGAATAAGGCACAAATCAACTGTAAACTTAAAAATCAACTTAAGTGTACATTCATTCGACTTGAAAAATGCTAAATTTTCCTTGAGAATACACGCGTATGCAAGTATATGCATGTTAATTTAGACACTCGAACCAGAAAATATAAAATAAAATGCGATTAATTTAATTATTTCGGCATGCCAATTGAATATATCTAGTATAGTGCTACCATTTATAATAAAATTTACTATTGATACGATATTTATCGTATAAAGACTTAATAAACTGCCAGTATATTGTTTGTTGTCTCCTTACTTAAGGACGTTCACAAAGAGCAGTCATGTTCAACTTAAAAAAATTCCATTATGTAAACTACAATAAATCTAATGAAATATAGTACAAATTGAAGTACTGTGTTCTATCTTGCCGCTGCTTGCGAAGAAATTCAAAAATACGTTCAGTGCGTCATTTCTCCGATAGGTTAGCTGTAGATTTTTGTAAATAAAAAATTAATTTTTATAATAAATCAATTATTCTGTTTTATTGATTAATACTAATTAGCATTTAGTTAAAATTAAAGCATTTTGAAGTATAATTTGTAACATAATTTAAAATATATTATTTTTTTACCGACTTGTAATTTCTTATCACTTATTTTTTTTGTTTTGAACACTTTAGATTTGGCAAATTTTGACTTTTTTTTTAATCTAAAATTTTGCGATAATGTTTTTATTTTTGGTTATTCGCGGCTTGTTATCATCTAATTTTTCCGTAAATAATTTTATAATAGCATTTTCACTTTCTTCATTATACTTTTTTTTTTTAATTATCACATGAAATATCATTTAAAGCTAGTTTTTTGCAATGTTAATAGAAATAAGATCTTTTAATTCAGCCAACATTCGTAAATTGATTCTATTTTTATCAGACTCATATTTAATCACTAGTTTTGTACGAATTTAATCAATTTTTTTGAAAATTTTGAAAATTCAAATTGTTTATCAAATTTTGTAGTATTGCGACACCGTGAAACTCTTGCTGATTATGATTACTAGGGTCTAGGAAATCTTTACTTAAAGTTTCTCATTTTAATTGACCTGGACCTCTTCTATCAACTAAAACGGTTCGGAATAAAGTCAACGTATCCACAAACCCTGAAATCAAATCTAAAATTCCGGGTACTTCGGTCATTCACTATAGCTCGTAAAAGTCGTTGAACATCAAACCGGGCATTATGAGCTACTAGCAAACAATTTTTTTGCCCATTAGATACTTTATATAAAAATTGTTCGAAAGATTCTAAAGCATTCAAAATTTTGTAAGTTTCAACTTTTTTATCTTTACAGAACAAGTCTCCATATTTTTGGTAAAGTTGAGTAACAGAAATCAAATCTAAAATTCCGGGTACTTCGGTCAGTCACTATAGCTCGTAAAAGTCGTTGAACATCAAACCGGGCATTATGAGCTACTAGCAAACAATTTTTTTGCCCATTAGATAATTTATATAAAAATTGTTCGAAAGATTCTAAAGCATTCAAAATTTTGTAAGTTTCAACTTTTTTATCTTTACAGAACAAGTCTCCATATTTTTGGTAAAGTTGAGTAACAGCTTTAATTTTTCGCTGGCTGATGGTGAAATTTTGGTCTTAGTATGTACGTAGATATTGAAAATTTTACAATCACAGATAGCTGCAATTTGTAAAATGTGTGCATTTGCAGCAAACCCGGTGGTTTTGATATCAAAATATTCTACTTTTGTCTTATCTGGTAGTATATTATTATTATTATTATCATAGTTTTTAGATATGTAATTAATTAATCCGCTCATTACACAATTACTTTGATAAGTAATCCCTTCATGCTTTTCGGTTCTTTTTTTAATTTCTACGTATGCAAGCAGCGGCAAAATATAACACTGTTTGATCCATTGTAGTTTACATAATGGATTTTTTTTGTAATTTGAGCATTTAGACAATATATATATAAGATAACTAATACCCCTTGCTTACTTTTGTTATTTTTGTAGAAATATATTTGTTATAAATATTGCCGTAAATATTCTACGTGTGGAAGATACTTTTAACTACATATATTCAAAATTACAGAAGAATCTGAAGAAAACTGATTTTCTTGGGAACGTCCTTAAAAACTATATTTACTTAAAAACTTATAAATGCGTATTATCCTTGAATCTACGTGTATGAAAGTAAACTATTCCTCAACGCATGAGTTCACTTCTGAGCAACAAGCCTACTTAGAAGGCAGTCATATTTCGAATACCAAACCGAGCAGTCATAATTTGGATACGGAACACGCAGTCATAATTTTGTATATATATATATATATATATATATATATATATATATATATATATATATATATATCTAATTAAATAGTTGGATATTCTCTAGCCGGCATTGAAATTGGTTGTGCGTCATTTATTTCCTCTGGTACGCCGTTGTACGTAAAAAAAACTTATAATAGTTTTTTTTTCTGAAATGATGATACAACTATTTTTGTTACTATACTTTTATTAAATTTTTACTATTGTGTAGTGTAAAACAAAATTTATGTATCATTTTCATTTAGACTATTTTAACTTATTTACTAAAAATAAATCCGATCAAAAACATAAATGTAAAAAAGGGCCGAGTTTTGGGGAGATACTTCATATAATAGTTGCTCCTTAAAAAGTGATGATATTCCAATTAAAGACCCGAGCTATTAATAAAGTAAATAGTTAATACTAAAATGTAAGAATATAAGTGCAAAGTAAAATGAAAAAAAAGAATTTGGTTGAAATTTATTTCGTAAGTTTTCTTTAGTATGTTTTTAAAATTTTATAACGCAGCAAGTTATATTTTCTATTGATTTCAAATATTTTAAAACTTGCCGCGTTATAAAATTTTAAATTATAAAATTTTAAAAACATACTAAAGAAAACTTACGAAATAAATTTCAACCAAATTTTTTTTTTCATTTTACTTTTAATGAGATTTATATATATATAGATTATCTCAATGCTGAGTTTTCGTGGAGATACTTCATATAATAGTTGCTCCTTAAAAATTGATGATATCCTATTTAAGAGCCGAGATATTTACAAAGTAAATAGCGAAAATTAAAATGTAAGAATGTAAGTGCAAAGTAAAATGTAAGAAAAAATTTGGTTGAAAAAATTTATTCCTTAAGTTTTCTCTTAGTAGGTTTTTAAATTTTATACTGCGGCAAGTTTTAATTTAAAATATTTGAATCAAAAGAAAATAAATTAGAGAAACCTTACGAAAAAAATTTTTTCAACCAAGGTTTTTCTTACATTTTACTTTAACTTATATTCTTACATTTTAGTATTAACTATTTACTTTATTAATAGCTCGACTCTTTAATTGGAATATCATCACTTTTTAAGGAGCAACTGTTATTTGAAGTATCTCCCCGAAAATTCGGTCCATTTTAACATTTATGTTTTTGATCGGATAAAGAATTATTATTATTATTATTATTTCACATTAATTTGTGGCCTTTTAATAAAAGACCTATGATCGATGCATACTATAATCAATAATTCAATGTGTATAATTAATGCTTTCTTTTCAGTTTTCTTTTGCAATAACACTGCTTGAATATTTGGTAATACACCACCTTGGGTAATGTGCTCAAAGCACATTGTGCTCAAAGCTTTAAGCTCAAAGCTTTGAGCACCTTTGTGCTTAAAGTTGAAAATGAGACTTATTTCAAATAAGTCTATAACATACATCAAATAGTATTGTTTTTATGTTTATTACAGTTTTGTAAACCAGGTGTGTATTGTCGCGGTATCCTGGGTCTCTTTATCCTCAAAGGAGCGCTGCCCGAACCTGCAATGATTCCGATACTCGACAAAAACAAAACAAAAATATATTAGTAAAAGATATTACTAAATATTTTGTAATTGAAACAACACGCACGTTTTTGTTTAAAGAAAAGAGAAAAAAAAATTAAATTAAATTAAACACAAGTTTTTACGAAACAAAAAAAAAACCTGATTTTATTGCTTTAAAAAAATGATTATTCAATTTCTTTTTCAACAATTATTTTAATTCTTTTTCACACAATGTCAAACTTTGAATTACTTGATCAAATTACTTGTACAAATTCCAACTTTATCTTGATCTGGATTGAACAACAATTTTATACTTTGAACTAATCAAACAATACGTGATTTCAACTTTGATACTAACAGACAATAGTCGATATTAAACTTTGATACTAATCGCACAATGATCGATTTAAAACTGATTTGAATCGACACTGGTCACGGTTTATATACCCGCCATGGGTCGTTCTAGAATATGATTGTTTTTTTTTTAATAAATATTTTGTTTTTGACAATATATTTTTGCATGGAGGCTTCTAGAATATTTTAGTATATCAACACCCATGGACGTAGTCGGAGTGTTCAGACTATTTATAAAATTAATTAAAAATTATACCTCTCCATGGGTTTGACCCATTGTCACACCCCGCTTGGTTGATATTTTACCAGCGACTTAACGGACACGGCCAGTGTAAATTCAAGATCTATACACAAATTTTATGATACAATCATTACTGTAAGCTAGCTTACTTCTGTTTATTTGTTTTACAAAAACTATCTTCAAACTATCTTCAAACATTCAATTTGTATGACTTTTGATTAAAATTAAATTATATGTAATAATTTTTTTTCAATTTTTGATTTTTTTTAAAAATAGAAAAACTTTAAATCAAAAGCAACAATTAATCTTATTATCATTTTTCGACTAAAAAAAAAACTTAGTTTAAGAAAAAATAAATAAATCGAGCTATATTATTTTCTTTTTGTACTTCTTTTGTATTTCTTTCAAAAAAAACTCCTTCTTTTTCTAAGGAGAAAAATATTATTTTGTTAAATATTTTTCGTAATATTTTACTTTCATAATTAAAATGTGTGTTGGATCAAAAAGATTATTCTTAATAATCTTCATTACAACAAAATCTCCCCCTCTAGATTCCAACACACATTTTCTAATTTGCTTATTATATTTGGTCGACCAATTTTTAACTTAAGAACTATTTGAACTGTACTAGTACATTTAGCTTGCTAGCAAAACTTAAAAGTGTACGTACACATTAGTTTTTCACTCTTCATCAACGGCGCCTGTTGTTGATTGCCGGTCGTCTGGGCCGCAAGTTGTACCCTAGCCTTAATGCTCTGGCCTCTGGCTCGTCCACACTTGGTACATCCCGTCGTCTTCCATCACCTCCATGCCTTTGACCCCCCAATCGATCTGGAAGTAGTTGGCCGAACACCTCGTTCCCCACACTCAATCTTCCCAGATTCTCATTGGTGGCGGTCCTTGCACTGGCCGGCTTCAAGAGACCTCCATGTATCTTCGTGGGAGGCACTGTATCCACAACATTTATTCCAGCTGGTAAACTCCTCAGCACTCTGTAAGGCCCTTTCCACTTCGGTGCCAAACCACTATGGACACCCTCCACCTTACTGCTGAGCACTTGATTGCGCACCCAGACGGACTCTCCAGGTTGGTAAACAAGTCCCGTTTCAACTTGGTCATTTTCTTCGGCATTGGCCAATATTGTTTGCCGAGCTCTCTCTTCAGTTTCTTTACGTTCCTGGCCTCTCTCATTGGGCCATTCTTCAATATCTTGAGGCTCTTCTTCGACTATTATTTGCCAATCCCCAGGCTTCTTCACTTCAGCCCCTAGTAACAATTTGGCGGGCGAAAAACCAGTTGTTCGGTTTGCTCTATTTCTTATTGCGAATAAGCACTTGTGTAGTTGTTGGTCCCAAATCTTGTGTGCCTGCTCCAATAAATGTAATCGCAACAACTTCTTTAATTCCTGGTTCTGGCGTTCCGTGGGGTTGGCTCTTGGATGGTATATTGGCGTTGTCCAAATTTCTGTGTGCCAATCTCTGTTCACTGCTTTCCATTCTTTTGATCTGAACTGGGGACCATTATCACTAAGTACTGCTCTAGGATATCCATAACGACTAAATACTTCGTCTTTCAGTACTTGGGCTATCTTCGAGGTCGACGTGGCCCCCAATGGAAATGCTTCGATCCATCTAGTGAACAGATCAGTCACAACCAATATATTCGTTTTTCCACGTGATGTGCGTGGGTATGGACCCATCAAGTCGATGCTGACTACCTCCCATGGTGAAGTAGGTCTTCGACTTCTCATTGCTGAACTTGGTTTATTGTTCAGTGGCTTTACTCTAGCACACGTCTCACACCCTTTTACATATCTGCGTATGTCATCTTGCATCCCATACTAGTAGACGCGGTTACGGATTTGACGATACGTTTCTCTCCATCCAGGGTGTGCTGCTACATCGCTGTCGTGATATCTTCTCAGAAAACCAAGTCGGCGTTCTTCGGGAACCACTGGCACTTCTTGTACCATCTGTTGACTATGGTACCAGAGGATCCCGTCGGCTACGGATTGCTTCTCAGTGGACTTGTGTTATCAACGATGTATCTTCTGATGGCAGTCACATCACGATCTTCATCCTGCCATCGTCTAATATCGTCGAGTGTGGGTGTTTCTACTTCGATTACGTTGAGGGTTATTGGTGTTTTAGGGTTATTTATTCCCACTCTGGAATGTCCTCCACTTCTTCATCTTCAGCATTGCCCTGTGGTTGTCTGGACAAGGAGTCGGCGGCTTGATTATCTTTTCCGGGGACGTGAATTATTTCGTAATCATAGGCTCCCAATGCTAATGTCCATCTTGTCAATTTGGCTCGACTATCCTTGGTTTTGTTCAACCATTGGAGCGCTGCATGATCTGTGTATAATTTAAAATGTCTTCCTTCAAGATATCCTCGAAACTTCCTCAATGCCCAGATTATCGAGAGACATTCCTTTTCTGTCGTGGCGTACTTTTTTTCTGTGGGTCCAAGCTTCTTGCTGGCGTAATTTATTATTCTCCTTGTATTGCCATCATCTTCCATTTGGAATAATATTGCACCCAGTCCGACGTCACTAGCATCCGTGTTTAAACAAAACGTCTTCTTAAAATCTGGATGTGCTAGTTTCGGTGCATTCACAATCGATGATTTCAGATTTTCGAACGCCTTCTGATGCAATGTTAGCCAGCGCCACTTTATGTTCTTTTTGAGCATTTCGCTCAGAGGTGCAGCTATATCTTCGTAGTTTTTCATGAAGCTCCTGTACCAACCACATAATCCCAATAATTGTCGAAATTGTCTTCGTGTTCTTGGTACAGGGTGATTACTGACAGCTTCATTCTTCTCTTCCTCTCTGTCAATGCCGTCTTCGCTCAAAATATGTCCCAGGTATTTGACTTTGTTGCTGCCAATGACACATTTGCTTGGTTTACAAGTTAATCCATGTTGTTCTAGTCTTTCAAGTACAAGATCCAGGTGGTGTAAATGTTCCATGACTGATCGACTGTAGATTAATATGTCATCCAGGTAAACTTGGAAGAAATCTTCGATGTATCCAGATAAAACTTCGTTCATTAAACTCTGGAACGTAGCTGGAGCATTCTTCAGTCCAAACGGCATGACGCGAAATTGATAGAGACCTCTTGGGGTGGTAAATGCTGTGTATTCTTTCGATTGTGGCTCCATCTCAATTTGCCAATAACCAGTCTGAAGATCCAATGTAGAAAATATTTTTGCTCCATTGACTTTTCTCAACATCTCTTGCAGATCTGGAATCGGAAACGCATTGCTCTTTGTGATATCGTTCAATTTTCTGTAATCGACGCACAATCGAAAAGTACCATCTTTCTTCTTCGGCAATACGACGGGTGCGGCCCAAGGCGATGTGGATGGTTCTATAATGCCGTCGCCTTCCATCTCTTCAATCATCTCTTCTAATACCCGTTGCTTCTCATTGTTGTACGGGTATGGTCGTAATTTAATGGGGGAATTCTTCGTAATCTCGATCTTGTGTGTGATCGTTTTTGTCCTTCCAACTTTGCCGAAAACGCTGGGATGTCGCCGAATGACATCTTTTAACTGCTCTTGGTTCTCAAGGAGTTTTATTTGTAACTCGCCCAATGCGTTGGTAATTGTTGCCACTTCTCTATGGGCTCCATCTGGTTTTCTCCATGCAATGCGGACTCTCTTATCACACCCCAAGTAAATTATACCACTCCGGTAATCGATGCTCACACAATTGTTTGTTAAAAATTCATGACCAAGTATTAAGTGGTTCCGTAGGCCAGGTACAACCATTACTTCAACATTGAACTTCATTCTTGATATCATCACATCCATGCACATTTTCCCAAGAATCTTGAAAGTATTATTACATGTGGCTCCACTCCCTGTACTATCTCTGACAGGGTGGCATTTTCCAATACTCCTTGCCAATTCTTCGCTGATAAAATTGTGTGATGCTTGACTATCGATCAGTGCCAATATTGATCTTCCACGCACATCAACTTCCACAATTGGCCCATTCTGGTGTGAGTTCTTGGTCTCCATTGTTGTCAAATGAACCGGTAATTGTTGGTGTTCACGCCGATGTTGTGTGTCTTTGTGGAGGTTAATGTGTACCCCAGAACCAATTTCCTCCTTCATTGATCCTGGAATTAGTTTCCCGATGGCCCAGGTCTATTTTGTTGTCCCCTTCTGGGACAGTTTCGACTTATGTGCCCCGCTTGGTGGCATACGAAGCACGTGCCTGGACTGCTTAGACGTGGTGGTGGTGGTGCTCTTGCTGGTGGTTCTTGCCGATTCCTCGCTGGCTCTTCATCCAGTGTTCTAACGGTTATACGTAGCTCATCTAATGACTTTGGATTCGAAATCTTCACCAACGGTCGTACATTGTCGCGTAGTAAATTCAATATTATGGGCACCACGTCATCAATGTTCCTATCGGCGTGCACTCTTCTGAATAGCTGCACCTTCATATCGACCAAAACGAACGCTTCTGTCTTCATTCCTGTGGGTTGGGAAACGGTCATCAATTCCAGTTCGGCTTTGGCTTTCCTTCCTATACTGTTGAAGAAACTCTCCAGTTGCCATTTCCACTCATCGAAGGTGTAGCCCAACCCACGATTCATCAATGCCCAATCTCTGGCTGGTCCTGTTAATTTTTTTGTGACCATCTCAATCCAACAATCTACGGGCAGATGCGTTTGTCGTAGTAATGCCGTTGCTCTGTTCAAAAAAACTACTGGATCTTCGGCCGGTCTACCACTGAACTCCGGCATGATGGACAGAAGCGTCGTTGTGTCCAATGCGGCGGAGCGAATAACTGTATTCACTTCTTGCGGATCAATACGCATGTCTCGCAGTTGCTGTGTTTGATTCTGTTCGATCCGTATAATGTCATCCACGACTTTGTTGTATTGATCGTGCATCTTCTCCTCCAAGCCTTTGATTTGCGTGCGATTCTCAATGACATCGGCTTTAATGTTAACGATGTCGGTTTTCACAGTTTCGACATCCGTGGTTATTTGGTCGATCCGCTGTATGCACGCGTCCCTCAGATCCACCATTCGCTCCCCCAATTCGTATTGAAGTCTGTTGCCCATCCTCTCTTCGGACTCTTGAAGTCGATTACTCATCCTCTCTTCGGACTCTTGAAGTCGACTTCCAAGTCGCTCATCCATCCGTTCTTCAGATCCTTTGAATCGATCACCAATTCTTTCATCCAAATTTTTGAAGTTTGACATCATAGCCGCGAACATCTTTTCCATTGTTGATGCAATTGGCTCCTCCGGGTCTGATACCAAACTTCTTTGTCGTTCCGATGTAGGGTTGGCTGGTCCTTGAGTCCTTGAAGTTGAGTCCTTGTTGCCTAGATTGGTGCTCCTCCCATCTTGCCTGTAAGACCTCTCTAGTGCCAGTGCTGTCCAGCCCTTCGGCCTCCATCATTTCACGCAGACGTGGCATGGGAATACTGCGGCTTGCCATTATAATTCCTTTCATCTTCCGTGCGTCTCCTGGTCCTGCCACGGTCGCCACTTGTCGCGGTATCCTGGCTCTCTTTATCCTCAAAGGAGCGCTGCCCGAACCTGCAATGATTCCGATACTCGACAAAAACAAAACAAAAATATATTAGTAAAAGATATTACTAAATATTTTGTAATTGAAACAACACGCACGTTTTTGTTTAAAGAAAAGAAAAAAAAAATTAAATTAAATTAAACACAAGTTTTTACGAAACAAAAAAAAAAACCTGATTTTATTGCTTTAAAAAAAAAAAAATTATCCAATTTCTTTTTCAACAATTATTTTAATTTTTTTTCACACAATGCCAAACTTTGAATTACTTGATCAAATTACTTGTACAAATTCCAACTTTAACTTGATCTGGATTGAACAACAATTTTATACTTTGAACTAATCAAACAATACTTGATTTCAACTTTGATACTAACAGACAATAGTCGATATTAAACTTTGATACTAATCGCGCAATGATCAATTTAAAACTGATTTGAATCGACACTGGTCACGGTTTATAAACCCGCCATGGGTCGTTCTAGAATATGATTGTTTTTTTTTTTAATAAATATTTTGTTTTTGACAATATATTTTTGCATGGAGGCTTCTAGAATATTTTAGTATATCAACACCCATGGACGTAGTCGGAGTGTTCAGACTATTTATAAAATTAATTAAAAATTATACCTCTCCATGGGTTTGACCCATTGTCACACCCCGCTTGGTTGATATTTTACCAGCGACTTAACCAGAAGACTTAAAAAAAAAACTTAGTTTAAGAAAAAAATAAATAAATCGAGCTATATTATTTTCTTTTTGTACTTCTTTTGTATTTCTTTCAAAAAAAACTCCTTCTTTTTCTAAGGAGAAAAATATTATTTTGTTAAATATTTTTCGTAATATTTTACTTTCATAATTAAAATGTGTGTTGGAAAAATTATTCTTAATAATTTTCATTACAACAGTATATAAGTTCAAGGTTTAAGTGATTTTCCTTTTCAAAGAAATAGTTGGTCTCGAACAGATGACAAAATTCTGCAAAAAGTTTATTCAAAGGTCAATCGATCCTTTTAAAAATCATCTATAAAACTTATATACACGTATATATATACATATGTATATATATATATATATATATATATATATATATGCTGTGTTCGAAAGTCGCATAAGTAGCGATATATATATATATATATATATCGCTACTTTCTAACGCAGCGTCGACTATTGCTTCGCGTTGATGGACTAACGCTTCAAGTCGCCTAATTTTAACGCTTAGCGTCAAAATAACTAACGCTGACAAACCAACGCTTCAAGTTGCGTAATCACTACTTCGCGGTAACTAACGTCGCCTAACGCTTCCCATGCACTAACGTTTCGCATTGACTAACATTTCGCGTTTACTGACTTACGGTTCGCTTAGGCTTACGCTACGCATTGAGTTATCAACCCTTAGCGTTGAGTTGCTTACGCTCCGCGTTAATATTCTCTTCGCGTAAACTAGTGCTTCGTGTTGAATGGAGCTACGCGTGAAATCACTCTTCGCGTTGAATAACTGACGCTTTGCGTTGATTAACTAACGCTTCGCGTTGACCTAACGCTTCCTATAACGCTTCTCATTGACCAACGCTTCGTGTTGGCTGACTTTCTGTTCGCTTTAGCTTACGTTTCGCGTTGGTTAAGATTCGCGTGAAATCACGCTTCGCTTTGCGTATCTAAAGCTATTCATTGGCCAACGTTGCGTTGATTTACTAACGCTTCTCATGGACCTACGGTTCGCTTTAGCTTACGTTTCCCGTTGGTTAACGCTTTGCGTTGGTTAACGATTCTCGTGAAATCACGCTTCGCGAGTCACTGACGCTTCGCTTTGAATAACTAACGCTTCTCATTGAACAACGCATCGCGTTGGCAAACTTACGGTTCGCTTTACCTTACGTTTCGCGTTGGTTATCGCTTTGCGTTTTCCAACGCTGTGCGTTGATTTTTTAACGCTTCGCGATAACCTGCTTCCGCTCCGCGTTAAATTCCTCGTGCTGGCTAACGCTTCGTATCGACTGACACTTCGCGTTGGCTAACTCTCCGCGTTGTATAACTCAGGCTTGCTAACGCTACGATTTGACTAACTTTTCACGCTTACTTTAAGCGTTAACGATTCGCGTGAAATCATGCTTCGCGTTGAATCACTGACGATTCTCTTTGAATAACTAACGCTTCTCAATGAGAAACGCTTCGCGTTTGCTGAATTACGATTCGCTTTAGCTTACGTTTCGCGTTGGTTATCGCTTTGCGTTTACCAACGCCTCACATTTACCAACGCTTTCCGTTGATTTACTAAAGCTTCAATCAACTCTACTCAATTATATAACTCAATATTTAAATATATAAAAATTAAATAATAACATTAATATAAATGTTTTTTAATGCAAGAACATTTTTACTGTTGCAATGTTAATTATTAACTTAAAAGAAACATTTACAAATAATTCATATTTTATAAACATTGAATAGGCAGAAATATTAACAATTCAAACATTGATATAGAACTCAGTATACTGGGTCATATACTGGGTATTCAAACAATTAACTCAGTTAGTTGTTACATTACTTGTTTAAATATAGAATCAAGTAGTTAGTATTTTTTTATATATAATGTAAATATAATATCCGACCAAAAACATAAATGTAAGAAAAGGCCGAGTTTTCGGGAAAATCCTTAATGTAATAGTTCCTTCTTAAAAAGTGATGATATGAGAGTAAGGACCGAGCTATTTACAAAGTAAATAGCTCTAGACTTCATATAATAGTTGCTTCTTAAAAAATGATGATATGAAAGAAAGGACCGAGCTATTTACAAAGTAAATAGCTCTAGACTGTAGATAATAGTTGCTCTTTGAAAAGTGATGATATCCCATTAAAGAGCCGAGCTATTTACATAGTAAATAGCTTGGTAAGCTATTAACTAAAAAAATTAATGAGGGGTAAATTGATTAAATGTAAGAAAAAATTTTGTTCAAATTTATTTCATAAGTTTTCTCTTAGTATGATTTTAAAATTTTATAACGCGGCAAGTTTTAAAATATTTGAAATCATCAGAAAAAAAAACTTGCCGCGTTATATAAAATTTTAAAATCATACTAAGAGAAAACTTATGAAATAAATTTGAACAAAATTTTTTCTTACATTTAATCAATTTACCCCTCATTAATTTTTTTAGTTAATAGTTTACCAAGCTATTTACTATGTAAATAGCACGGCTCTTTAATGGGATATCATCACTTTTCAAAGAGCAACTATTATCTACAGTCTAGAGCTATTTACTTTGTAAATAGCTCGGTCCTTTCTTTCATATCATCACTTTTTAAGAAGCAACTATTATATGAAGTCTAGAGCTATTTACTTTGTAAATAGCTCGGTCCTTACTCTCATATCATCACTTTTTAAGAAGGAACTATTACATTAAGGATTTTCCCGAAAACTCGGCCCTTTCTTACATTTATGTTTTTGGTCGGATATCAATCATTTTTGAAAGGCTTAAATATAAAAAGGCATCGCACAAAATGCGTAGCGTTTTGTTTCGCTTCGCGTATGCTACGCGTTTCTTTCGCTTCGCGATACTTTACTCATTTTAGATTCACATTTACAAAGGAGACCGCTTCGCGTTATATTACGTCAACTGGCTCTGCTCGCTTTCTGAAGGGCTAAGACATCAATATAGTATGGTTTTAGTATAATAGTGGGGACAATGGGAAATCAAACCCTTTAAAACAAAAAATTCAAAATCGATTCACAAATGACGGAGTGCTGAGGTAACACGCATTAAAAATTGTCCTGCAATTTTTGTGTTTTTATTAATAAAACAATTAAATGTGTAACACTTGTATACCTAACATATATGAGATTCTGTACAATATTTTGTAAAGTATGTTTTTATTAAAATTTTATGACGCGGCAAGTTAATTTTTCTGATGATTTCAAATATTTTAAAACTTGCCGCGTTATAAAATTTTAAAAACATACTAAGGGAAAACTTACGACATAAATTTCAACCAAATTTTTTCTTATACTTAATTAATTTACCCCTCATTTATTTTTTTAATAAATAGTTTACCGAGCTGTTTAGCTTGTAAATAGCTCGAAACTTTATGGGATATCATCACTTTTTAAGGAACAGCTATTATTTGAAGTCTAGAGCTATTTACTTTGTTAATAGCTCGGCCCTTTCTCGTATATCATCACTTTTTAAGGAGCAACTATTATATGAAGTCTGGATCTATTTACTTTGTAAATAGCTCGGTCCTTTATCCCATATCATCACTTATTAAAAAGCAACTATTTTATTAAGATTTTCTCGAAAACTTACCTTTCTTACAAACGGAAAATTTAACAACTTTAATTGTAATTAAAATAACATATGAAGCATATATCGATCTGATTTGTTGACAAGGTTACCGCCTCCTTTTTGATTAGATAGACATTTAGTATTTAAATAAAAAATAGCTAAACTAATATATCAGTATGTTTTAATACTCCAAATAGAAAACATTGATTGTTTTATTGTATTGTTACAATGTAACTTTTTTTAAGTAAACAAGTTGTTTAAAAATAAACCAGTTTATTTTCAATTAGCAATTCGTAATGATGAAGAATTAAATAAATTTTTATCTGTTATAACAATTGCTCAAGGCGGTATATTACCAAATATTCAAGCAGTGTTATTGCCAAAGAAAACTGAAAAGAAAGCATAAATTTTATACATTGGATTATTGATAATAATATTCATCGATCATATATCATAGGCCTTTTATTAAAACGCCACAAATTAATGTGAAATAAGAGTGATATATTTTTTATTAAAATAACTATATAAAATTTAGTATATAAGATATAAGATGTTATTTGATTTGTTTCGATTATGACTTCTAAACTAATCGTTTATTACAGATAATTGATTATCAACGTTATAGTCTTTGAAGAAATGACTTGACCCGTTGGCTCCACTTCACAAAAAAAAATTCGTTACGCAGGAGCTGCGTCAACTTAGCGAATTTCCTTAGAATACATAAATCACTCTCTTGCGGTCATATTTTTAGTCTGATCAAAATGCCTTAAGGCAGTTTAAGGGGTGTTTTTCCCATTTTCGGAGGTTTGCGTTATAGGTAAAAAAATTTTTCAAAGTGTTCTGTTAACTTGACTTTATTTTGGGTCGATTGGTCAAAGTTCCATCATTTCATCATATATAGAACTGAAAAACGTAATTTTGGGGGGTGTTTTTTCAATTTTTCGGGAGTTTGCAAAAAAAAATATTAAGTTTTTCGAAATAACTTCCTAATTTGTAGCTATTAAGCGTCGATTGCAAAAAACTGCATCTTGTTGTATGTATAGAACAAAAAGGTTGGTTTTGGGGGTGTTTTTACCAAGTTCGAAGGGTTGTGATGGAAAAAAACCGATCTTTCTATCATGAATAGAAGTAAAGAGGTAAGTTTTAGGGATGTTTTTCCCATTTTTGGTGTGGTTGCGATGTAGGTAATGAAATTTTTCAAAATATTCTGTTAATTTTGACGTTATTTCGGGTCGATTAGTGAAAATTCAAACTTTATAGCATTTATAGAACAGAAAAACATAATTTTGGAGGATGTTTTTCCAATTTTCCGAGGGGTTGCACTGAAAAAATTGAAGTTTACTGATTTTTCTCGTCAGATTGAAGCAATTTCACGTCGAATACAAAAAACTGCATCATTCTAGCATAAGGGCTTGGTTATAAGAGCTTTAAAAAATTTTTGCAGACGAAGCTGCAACGGGCAATGCTAGTAATAAATAATAATTGATCGATGTATCAATGTAAAATATAATCAAAAAGTTAAAATATAAATAAAATGAGAATATAAATTAATGTTTTAAAAAATTACCATCAAATGCGTATATAAAAAAAATTCAGTGTTGGGCACCCATCCAAAAACTAATTGTAAAAATATGTTGCTGAACTTTTTAAATCAACGCATACTGCTGTATTCAAATTGCAATGTCTATTTCTATATGGTATAAAAACTAATAGGTATATATGATATATCGTTTTCTACATGGTAGTTTGGGTTGAACTAGTCTTAAAACCAAAAAATGTTAAATTTTCCACTTTTCCGATACAAATTTCCAGTTTTCGCAATTTTCCCGTCGGTTTGGGTACTACAGCTATCTACATGCCCAATATCAACTTTACAGCATATCTGGAAGTAGCTCATAATTTTGATATCTAATACTTAAGTTTTTAAGGCGTTCCCACGAATTTTGCGTTTTTGAAGTGAAATAACTTTTTAACGGTTAATTCGTTAACATTGATTGAAAACATTGGTTCTTATAATTCCGTAAAGTATCTATATTCGAAATATCAACCCTGTAGCTCTTTCCGTTCAAAAGATACAGCACCCAAAAAATGAGCCTAAATTAAGGTGTAGTAATAACACTGTAGTGAAAAGTCCGAATGTCTCCCTTAAAACTCGGCCACGCACTACCGTGCTCTAGATAAAACTGGGTAACTATTTTTATTGATAAACAGATTGCTTTGTGAGAAGTATCAATTGTTAACAAAAATGCCACCTAAAACAAGTGGAAAGGCAGCCAAAAAAGCTGGTAAAGCACAAAAGAATATATCAAAGAGTGATAAAAAAAAGAAGAGGAAGCGTAAGGAATCATACGCAATTTACATATACAAAGTATTGAAACAAGTACATCCTGATACTGGTATATCTAGTAAAGCTATGAGTATCATGAACAGTTTTGTTAATGATATTTTTGAACGTATTGCTGCTGAAGCATCACGTTTAGCTCACTATAATAAACGTTCAACAATTACAAGTCGGGAAATTCGGAACTGCAGTTCGACTATTATTACCTGGTGAATTAGCAAAACATGCTGTCAGTGAAGGTACTAAAGCTGTTACAAAATATACAAGTTCAAAATAATATAATTCGAAGTGATATTTAATAAATATACAAACATCATCCTATGAAATCGGCTTTCTTTTTAAGAAAGCCATCAAATATTTTCAAATAAGAGTAAACTATTATTAATATCAAATATAATAATATTTTTATAATTTAATAAATATTTGGTTATAAATATTATTTGATCAAAAACATAAATGATGAAAAAACTAAAAAACACCCTTTTATAGCTAGCCAAACTAAAAAAGTAGAAAATAATTTTTAAATATGGATATAATTAATTTGATTGTAAACAAGTAATGTAACCAAACTTCAACCAAACTTTTTCTAATAATTAATTTACCCCTCATTTATTTTTTTAATAAATAGTTTACCGAGCTGTTTAGCTTGTAAATAGCTCGAAACTTTATGGGATATCATCATTTTTTAAGGAACAGCTATTATTTGAAGTCTAGAGCTATTTACTTTGTTAATAGCTCGGTCCTTTCTCGTATATCATCACTTTTTAAGGAGCAACTATTATATGAAGTCTGGATCTATTTACTTTGTAAATAGCTCGGTCCTTTATCCCATATCATCACTTATTAAGAAGCAACTATTTTATTAAGATTTTCTCGAAAACTTACCTTTCTTACAAACGGAAAATTTAACAACTTTAATTGTAATTAAAATAACATATGAAGCATATATCGATCTGATTTGTTGACAAGGTTACCGCCTCCTTTTTGGTTAGATAGACATTTAGTATTTAAATAAAAAATAGCTAAATTAATATATCAGTATGTTTTAATACTCCAAATAGAAAACATTGATTGTTTTATTGTATTGTTACAATGTAACTTTTTAGCGAATTTCCTGAAAGGAAATATTAGCGAATTTCCTGAAAGGAAATAGAGCTATTGGTCCCGTACCGAAGTCAAAATTTCGCAAAAATTTCTTCAAATGTCCATCGATCCTACCTAGTAGATGTCAAAAATCATCATCTGAAAAATTTATATATATATATCTATGGACATATATATATATATATATATATATATATATATACATATATATATATATATATATATATATATATATATATATATGTCTGTCATCACTCTAGCGGTCACAGTTTTCATTTTATCGGGATGAGATTTGGTATTTGAGGCGCTTTTGATATTCAAAAGGTCAAGTTCGTTAATGGGTAAAATCGGACCAGGGGAAAGGGGGGTTTAAAGGGAGGGGGAAACATAAAATTTGAGATATCTCCCTTAAAATTTGAAAAATCGAAAAATTTATAAGAAGTAAAGTTTTAGGTACTAAGTTTTACTGTAATTTTGTTTCTTATCATTTTTTCTGTAACAATAATATTTACAGAAATATTGACGGTTTAATATTGAAAATTAAATTCCTTAATATCTCTGTACACATTAGAGTTTGAGCAAAAATGATAAGGTGATGAATTGTAGCAAATTTGATTTTATACAACTTTATTCCTTACGCATTTTTCGATTGTTCTAATATTAAGAGAGATATTTTATATTTTGTGTTTTCTTCTTTTTTGATACCTCCCCCCATTCGCCTCGACGTATGTCATTTATTGAGAAAATTGGACTTGCAAATGCTAAAATCATATATGACATTTCATTTTGATCAGACTAAAATTGTGATCACTAGAGAGTGATTTATTCTAAGGAAATTCGCTAAGTTGAAGCAGCTCCTGCGTAACGAATTTTTTTATTAGCGAATTTCCTGAAAGGAAATAGAGCTATTGGTCCCGTACCGAAGTCAAAATTTCGCAAAAATTTCTTCAAATGTCCATCGATCCTACCTTGTAGATGTCAAAAATTACCATCTGTAAAATTTATATATATATATCTATGGACATATATATATATATATATATATATATATATATATATATATATATATATATATATATATATATATATATATATATATGTGTCTGTCATCACTCTAGCGGTCACAATTTTCATTTTATCGGAATGAGATTTGGTATTTGAGGCGCTTTTGATATTCAAAAGGTCAAGTTCGTTAATGGGTAAAATCGGACCAGGGGAAAGGGGGGTTTAAAGGGAGGGGGAAACATAAAATTTGAGATATCTCCCTTAAAATTTGAAAAATCGAAAAATTTATAAGAAGTAAAGTTTTAGGTACTAAGTTTTACTGTAATTTTGTTTCTTATCATTTTTTCTGTAACAATAATATTTACAGAAATATTGACGGTTTAATATTGAAAATTAAATTCCTTAATATCTCTGTACACATTAGAGTTTGAGCAAAAATGATAAGGTGATGAATTGTAGCAAATTTGATTTTATACAACTTTATTCCTTACGCATTTTTCGATTGTTCTAATATTAAGAGAGATATTTTATATTTTGTGTTTTCTTCTTTTTTGATACCTCCCCCCATTCGCCTCGACGTATGTCATTTATTGAGAAAATTGGACTTGCAAATGCTAAAATCATATATGACATTTCATTTTGATCAGACTAAAATTGTGATCACTAGAGAGTGATTTATTCTAAGGAAATTCGCTAAGTTGAAGCAGCTCCTGCGTAACGAATTTTTTTATTAGCGAATTTCCTGAAAGGAAATAGAGCTATTGGTCCCGTACCGAAGTCAAAATTTCGCAAAAATTTCTTCAAATGTCCATCGATCCTACCTTGTAGATGTCAAAAATTACCATCTGTAAAATTTATATATATATATCTATGGACATATATATATATATACATATATATATATATATATGTGTCTGTCATCACTCTAGCGGTCACAATTTTCATTTTATCGGAATGAGATTTGGTATTTGAAGCGCTTTTGGTATTCAAAAGGTCAAGTTCGTTAATGGGTAAAATCGGACCAGGGGAAAGGGGGGTTTAGAGGGAGGGGGAAACACAAAATTCGACATATCTCCCTTAATATTCGAAAAATCGAAAATTTTATAAGAAGTAAAGTTGTAGGTATTAAGTTTTACTGTAATTTTGTTTCTTATCATTTTTTCTGTAACCCAAATATTTACAAAAATGTTGACGGTTTAAGATTGAAAATTAAATTCCTTAATATCTCTGTACGCATTAGAGTTTGAGCAAAAATAATAAGGTGATGAATTGTATCAAACATGATTTTCTACAACTTTGTTTCTCACACATTTTTCGATTGTTCTAATATTAAGAGAGATATTTTATATTTTCTGTTTTCTTCCATCATTATGCCCCCCTTTCCCCTTGACGTATGTTATTTATTAATAAAATTGGCCATGCAAATACTAAAATCAGATACGACATTTCATTTTGATCATACTAACATTGTGACCGCTAGAGAGTAATTTATTTTATCCAAGGAAATTCGCTAAGTTGAAGCAGCTCCTGCGTAACGAATTTTTAAGTAAACAAGTTGTTTAAAAATAAACCAGTTTATTTTCAATTAGCAATTCGTAATGATGAAAAGAATTAAATAACTAATCTGTTGTAACAATTGCTCAAGGCGGTATATTACCAAATATTCAAGCAGTGTTATTGCCAAAGAAAACTGAAAAGAAAGCATAAATTTTATACATTGGATTATTGATAATAATATTCATCGATCATCGATCATATATCATAGGCCTTTTATTAAAACGCCACAAATTAATGTGAAATAAGAGTGATATATTTAATTAAAATTAATAAAACAATAAAATGTGTAACACTTGTATACCTAATATATATGAGATTCTGTACAATATTTTGTAAAGTATGTTTTTATTAAAATTTTATGACGCGGCTTCCGTAGCTTAACTTTTAAAATCAACGCATACTGCTGTATTCAAATTGCAATGTCTATTTCTATATGGTATAAAAATTAATAGGTATATATGATATATCGTTCTCTACATGGTAGTTTGCGTTAAACTAGTCTTAAAACAAAAAATGTTAAATTTTCCACTTTTCCGATACAAATTTACAGTTTTCGCAATTTTCCCGTCGGTTTGGGTACTACAGCTATCTACATGCCCAATATTAACTTTACAGCATATCTGGAAGTAGCTAATCATTTTGATCTATTAGTTACCAAGAATTGTGGGCGTTCCCGCGAATTTTGCATTTTTGAAGTGAAATAACTTTTTAACGGTTAATTCGTTAACGTTGATTGAAAACATTGGATCTTATAATTCCGTAAAGTATCTATATTCGAAATATCAACCCTGTAGCTCTTTCCGTTCAAAAGATACAGCACCCAAAAAATGAGCCTAAATTAACGATAAGATATAGCACTGTAGTGAGAAGTCCAAAGTGTCCCTTAAAACTCGGCCTTGCGCACTACCGTGCTCTAGATTGTTATTTTTACAATCATTAGTTAATATGTTCGAATTTTATGTTTATAAAAAAATGGAAAATCAATTTTTTTTTAATTTTCCAACGGGCACCTTTTTTAATCCTTCTATGAAGTAAAAAAAATTCCAGACTTTTATTTTAAAAATTATCGGGGTTATCCAGATTGGAAAAATCTTTTAATTAACAAAAGCATAGGGGTAAACATCCAATATTTTCGTGCATTATTTCTTTCCTTAATATCAATATTTCATGGGTTAAAAACATTTTTTTGTTCAATTGTCTGAATCAAAATGAGTCTAATAATGTTTTCAATACCTATTTTCATCTCTCAATTAAATTATAAATATTAGGAGTACAGTTCCGGAGTTGAGACTTTTTTTTAGGAAATTTCTTGCGCTTTAAGAATCTTTTTTTTAATTTCCGATATCTACAATGGTTTTTGAAATATTAGCCGAAACCTCCTTTTTAGCGAATTTCCTCCAAAGGAAATGCAGCTATTGTTTTTGCACCAATGTTGGAATTTCGTAAAAATTTCTTCAAATGTCCATCGATCTTACCTATTAGATATTAAAAATCACTATCGCTAAAATTTGTATATTTATATATATATATATATATATATATATATACAAAAGTTATAAACTCGGTTATAAATGACTTATTACTACTATTATTACCTTCGCTGTCCGATATGCCCTCAGACGTGTAATTTCTATTTAGAAACGATAATATTTCCTAAGAAATATTTATTAATATTTCTTCTAATAGGATACGGTGATCTAGGTATAGAATATGAAAATAATTAAAGAAAGTATGTACTTACAACAGAATTATGAACAATTTCCACATATTAGTTGAACCAATGTGCTCTTGATTCCAAATCTTCACGAGTTCATGCTGAAGTCGAAAATTACAATATGCCCTTGTTACTTTCGATGATTAACCATAATTTTTCGATAAACCGTTGAAAATTTTCCAATAAATTTTCCAGATTATTTAACAAAATTTTCCAGTTCGTCGAGTGTATAACAAATTTGTTTGGTTCGTAGGATCGTCCCAAAATCTTGAAAGATACTCGTAATACTTAACAACACTGATTCTAATGTTAACGTTAAAGTTTTACGATGGACGCTAATTAGTAAGGTATTTTCCAAACTAATCCTAGCGGCTGCGCCAGTTATAAACTCGGTAGAAGTTTATGTTTAAAAAAAAATTATTTATTTAAAATATTAATTGTTACAAATATTTAATTGTTACAATTGTTAATTGTTGAAGATAATAATTATTACAAAAAATATTAATTATTACAACGAAGTTTAAAATAATAGTCAAAACGTTCATTAACAGCGATTATGTACATGAAAGTAATAAGTGTTCAATCAATCAAAATGTTCGGTTTATATACAATAATTTTGCATTAGTAAGTGTTTTTACAATAAATTTGGTCACGTTGATCGATGTTTGACAGGAAATGGTGATCCACATGTACACGAGTTTTATTATTTAGTATTGGGTGTCCCATACTAGAATCTATAACTCTTCCGTCCTTAAGAAGGAAGTCTAACTTCAGAAGGAAGTTGGACGACTACAGGCGCTGATGATGTTCGTCTAACCATGGTTTCCACTGGTGCATTTTTAATCTTTCTAAGTTTTCTAAACATAAAATATAGAATTAAACAAATTATAGAAATAAAAGTTGTCACTGTCCAAATACCGGTGTGAATAGAATGTTGATATTTCAATTATTGGAGTTCTTTCGTGTTTTCCAAGTGTTTCACTTTCAATAAATCCAGATTAATGTCCTTCGATATATTCGTTATGTTGATTATACATTATTTGTTCCAACACGATGTTGTGAGTTGAGGTTAATAAAGTTCCATATTTGATTTGATTAATAGTTAGTTGGCATTCATGTAATATTATGTTGAATTTTCCGATGAAGTTGGTTATATTTTTCCCACAATTATTAGTGATGTTAACAGGATTGGTGAGTGTGCATTTGACTGGTTTGTTTTCTAATATTTGGATCTCGCATTGGTTTGAGCTGGTATCTTGTAATTTATATGGTGGGCATATGTAGGTTTGTTATATTCGGTTGCAAGGTTTTTGTATATACATATATATATATATATATATATATATATATATATATATATATATATACATATATACATATATACATATATACATATATACATTTGTACTTTTTAAATATGTCTGTGGAATGAAAGTAGGTATTTGAGTCGCTTTTGGTATTCTAAAGGTCAAGTTCGTTATTGGGTAAAATCGAAGGAGGGGAAAGGGGGTTTAGAGGGAGGGGAAAACACCAAATTTGACTATTTCCCTAAATATTTGAAAAATCGAATAATTTATCAGGAGTTAAGTTGTAGGTACTAAGTTTTACTGTAATTTTGTTCCTTATCATTTTTCTGTGACACTAATATTTACAGAAATATTTACAATTAAAGATTGAAAGTTAAAATTCTAAATATCTCTGTTCACAATAGAGTTTGAGAAAAATGATCAAGTAATGAATTGTAGCAAACTTGTTTTTCTTCAACTTTACATTTTTCGAGTTTTCTAATATTAAGTGAGATATTTAATATCTTGTGTTTGTTTGACAGGAATACATAAAATATAATTAATTGTAAAAAATTTTGATTGTCGTTTCCATAGTAACTATAAACTAAAATCGTTAAACCGTTTTTTTTGGCTATTAATAAATTTAATTTTTGCAAATACTAAAGTCATATCAGATATTATATTTCATTTTGATCACACTAAAATTATGACTATTTACTTACTTTGGCATTTAAGTAATATGCCTGCACATTGATAACATTTTTTTGACAACAAATGCTTTGATATGAAAAATCATACAAATCTAGGGATGGGGAGCGAACCCACGACCTCTGGCATTCTAGTCCAATGCTCTACCAACTGAGCTTAGATGTTATGGTAGTAATATGCATATGATCTTTCACTATCATTTGTGATGCGACTGTATTATTAATTTTGTTTATTTACTATTATCATATTTTCAAATTGTTTTTTGTAAACTAGCGTCTATTTATTTCCATTGTTAGTATGGTTGCTTTTCGGTTATATTTCATAACATTGCATTTTATGTCAACAGAATGTTATAATGTTCAGACATAATACTTAAATGCCAAAGTAAGTAAACGCTAGTCGCTTCATAGGGAACATAGGGAACGAAACTGAAGTGGTAATCACCGCTTCGGTCTGCCAAGCCTTTGATGCATCTACTCCACCACCAACAACAGAGATGGAAGACTTGATCCAGAATTGTGAGTCAAAAAACACCAACTGATCATGGAATGCGATGCAACCTGTTACGCATGCTGGTTGGCATGAAGCGGATTTCTCGGAAGTGCCCCTTGAGTTAAATGAAATTGTATTAGTGTTTCCATTGTCTTTAGAAGTAACGATGCAGACTAATTGGTCTCAAATCCTTTCCCGTGGAGCAATTGAGCATCCTCGGTTTTGGTAAGAAGATCACTCTTACTGGCTTCCATATTGTTATGATATAAAAACCATTTCTAGGTTTTTCCACTGATATCATAGGTACACAGTGTTACTTCTATGACTTCCTGCCGAATTCTGTTAATAAAAGCCGGCTTGTTGCCTTAATTAACTATATTTAAGTTATTAGCTATAATATAATCAAAGAGGTACTCACCTCTTGCATTTGTGTTAGTACTCCCATATGCAGTGTCATGAGCGCTTGCATCGCATTCCATGATCAGTTGGTGTTTTTTTGACTCACACTTCTGAATCAGGGCTTCCATCTCTGTTGTTGGTGGTGGAGTAAATGCATCATAGGTTTGGTAGACCGAAGCGGTGATTACCACTTCAGTTTCGTTCCCTATATTGTATTTTAGTTTTACCGCTGTAAAGTCTCTCTGACAAAACTCTAATAACGGCAACACATTGATACTCTACATTGCATAAATGCAAGTACCGGGTTTCTATGGAGTTTTATTGTAAATGGTTTTTCCTCCAGCATTTTCTAGTCCAAGAATCGTATGGTTTACAGTCCTGGACTAGGGCTATGGAAATTACCCTTGCCAGCTCATTTTGACAGAATTCAACAGAGGCTGCCTACTGGAGGAATATTTGAAGCATTTTTGCTCTCTGAAGCTTTCAATGGTCTAAGAAGGACTTCACTCAACCCGATGTATAGTTTAAACCAACGGTCTTGAATCAACCTTAGATCCGCTGTATTTACTTCCAGCACGATAGTGTGTCCCGTAATGCCCTTCGTGCTGTTGATAATTCGCCACTCTTCGGGGCGCAGGTTTGTATTCTGCGATCCTAGAGTTTTAATTTGTTTGTCCGGTTCATCGGAGATATACTTCTGGGGAGCATATAGCAGAACTTTTGATGTGTTCCTCACAGTTTTTGCATCCCCGACGATAAGTTCCGCTCCTTCCTATGTTCGGACCGTTCTCGATAAGCCAGTTTATGACTGTTGAGCCTACCCACTGCACAACGGAGGTCCTCCTGTCAAGGTAACAACGCCGATACTGTGGACCCTTAACGAACTCTTGACTAGTGAGGGTTAGCAGTATCGAGGGTTGTACCGTTTCGGATTGTTCGAAGTCATTTGATACCCCCGAAATGCAACGCACCTCTTTGTTCTTGAGGCGGTATTGGCAAAGGTATTTATCGCCCTTGACTGCCCCACCCCCTCTCGTACGTTTTTTCGAGTTCATTTTCGGACTTCAGATCTCAACCTCTTTTCCTGGGAATTTTTCAGGGGTTGATTCCCTGTGTTTTAGAAACCAGGGCTATAGGGCTTTTATCCGGTTTTTCCTCTTCTTCGGAAGAGTCGGTTTCTACTCAGCCGTGGCTTTCTCTACTGGTGCTCTTATCCAGGCTGCACCCGAGAAATTTTTGCTTTCCACTTTCAGGAAATTATTCTGGTATTTATCGTCCAGATTTTCTTCTGGGTTAAATGCACCTGCAGTTTTTTATATATCGGCGAGGTTAGCTTGCGCAGCCTCGGCTGATTCACTTTTTAAGGGCATTTGAGCGCCATTGCTTATATTTTTATATTAGGTTTCCATTTTGGTCCTACGACAAATTTACTACCCCTATCAGCCCCATGGTGGGGAGGGCATTTATACAATGGATTTAACCCTGCTGCCCTACCCTTCGGTCAGTTCTCTAGGCACAATGCCTCGCGTCGTAGCTTGAGATTTCTTAGCCTGACCTTCAAGGCTATCCTGTCTCGCATGGGTATTCCTGCCAGTAGCATAGTTACCACCGGCATAGCATAAATCTTCATCGATGCACTCGAGCCTCTCCACCAACAACAAGGTTCTACTATGCCTAGGAAAGGGATTGCTTCTAAGTGGCTCTTCCTTGTGATCTTTGGAAGTTTTTCAGGCGACGGTGTACGGTGTACTTGGCTGATCCGTTGGATCAGCCAAGATAAAGATAGATAGATTGTAGAGGCTACCTTGGACGGGCTATACTTCGACTATAAGGTCCTTGTGATGCCTAAGGATGTGAGGATAATAATAATTTTTATGTTCCATTCTTTAACAATACAATTGTATAGAACACGTCAATATTAAGAATAAAGTAATAATAAAATAAATAAGAATATGTCAATATAAAGAATAAAATTTTAAATTCATTCTGATGTAAACACTCAAATTAAAATTAAAACTAAAACCAAAAACCGATATGATATCTGTATAATGAGTATGATATCTTCTAACGAGTAAAGATATGATTCCAGCAAAGTTTTCTTTATTGCCATTATAAAAGTCGTTTTCTCTGTGTCCATATAATTTTTAACACTCGGGCAGTTTTTGAACTTGCATATTTTTATGGCCATGTTTCGTGGCCCATTACTAACGCTCTTATAATTGCAATTAAGGGTTCTGTATTCATGCTGTTGCCTGGTTACACTACAATTATTACTGACATTACTGTTAGTCATAAAATAATTGCGGTTTTTAAGTAAAATCTTCATCAATTCAAGAATATATATTGAAGAAAAAGTAAGAACCCCATTATCTTTAAAAATGTATCTACAGCTATCATATTTGTTTAAGCCAAAAATGATTCGGACATTTTATATTTTATTAGCATGGTGAGAGGAGCCCTATAATATAATTCCAAAAGACATGATCGAGCAAAAGTTCGAATTATAGATCAGTAATAGCTATTTAAGATGCTTTTTTTTCATTAATCTCATTTGAAAACAGACTTTATTCAATTTGGCACTCAGAGCATCAATATGATTTTCCCATTTTATATGATTATCAAATGAGATTCCTAAAAACTTTATTTTAGTTAAGCACTTAATTGTTAACAACTTATTGTTATTGATTTTAAATTTTAAAATTTGAGACTTTTGCAAGTTTAATGATAGACCATTAATCCTGCACCACTCAGCAACTGAATTTTCGGTTTCATCCATCATATCGTCTAAGACAAGCTGATCTCCACTTCGAAATACAATCGTGATATACATACAAGAATACATCACACTTAAATTTCACATTTTTCGATACAAGACAATACCCTGGGGA
This sequence comes from Nineta flava, assembly GCA_963920215.1. NCBI lineage: Eukaryota > Metazoa > Arthropoda > Insecta > Neuroptera > Chrysopidae > Nineta > Nineta flava. The sequence continues at coordinate 67,831,368 of OY986040.1, forward strand.
ACCCCTTTAAGCACCTTTTGCCATTCCGAATTAAATATGTTGCCATTATGCTTTGTTTCAACCCTTTGCTGTCTATTTTCTAAGTAATTCGACAAGAGATCATGAATTTTACCTCTAAAGCCGACCTTGTTGTTTTTGAAGCAGCAAACTATGGTCAATACAATCAAATGCCTTGCTCTGATCAAGGGCGACCATCGCAACATGATAACGGTCATCTAAATAAATAAGGACTGTATCTGTAAGCATAAACAATGCCTCATTTTTCCCTTTTCCCGAAACATACCCAAATTGATAATTGTAAATGACATATTTATTTAAAAACTTATCAATTCTATTATTAATACATTTCTCAAAGATTTTTGAAAAAACTCGTAAGCAGGATATTGGCCTAAAATTACTAATTTCGTTACATGCCTTTGACTTTTTTAATGGTATTACCCGTGCAAATTTTGCTGTATCGGGAAAAACACCTGTATCGATCATGCAAGCTACTATATTTAATAAAGGAGGGAGAATAAGTTCGATACAGTATTTAACGACTTTAACTGAAATATTGAAAATGTCTTGGGTAGTTTTATTTTTAAGTGCATTGATAATGGCCAACATCACACTGGGTTCAACTTCATTTAAGAAAAGAGTTTTTGGATTATCTTCCAAATTTGAGAAATTAACTGTACAAGGTTTTATATGATTCATTACATCTACAAAATAATTATTGAAGGCATTCACCATAGACTGCGGGTCCGTTAGAGTAGCCCCGTCTACAGTAATTACTTGATTAACATCACTACATGTGTCTTTAGTATCCATTTCATCCTTAATAATATACCATAAGGCCTTAGAATTCCCTTTTGATTCACGAACCCTTGTCGAAAATATGTTGCCTTTTGGCAGCCTCAATGACCCTTTTACAAAGTTTAGAATATTTCTTTAGTTTATCTTTAAGATTTAAGATTTTGAAACTATTACTGGACATGTGACATTGAGACACCCAAGAAAGATGTCCCAAAAAGTATTAAATTTATCATTTAAACTATGAGCCTCAAGAACTGAACCCCAGTTTTCATTCCTCAACATTGTTTTGAATAATAATAAATTTTCGTCGGTTGTGACACGTTTTAAAACAATATCAGATTTATTGGATTTCACACCCTCGTCAAAGGCACTGAAATCAATGAGTTCGTGATCAAAAAATGCACGAAGTGGAACGTTAACGCTAAAGTTCCTAATGTTAGTTACTATATTATCGATCAAAGTTGAGGAGGTGGCAGTGATGCGAGTGGCCTCCCTCGCTACCGATTTACCTCCAAAGGACTTTATAATGTTGAGGAATGATTTGCTGTTTACATCATTTAAGAACAAATCAATATTAAAATCACCCGCTAAAATAAACTTCGTATTCTCCCTATTTATCCTAGTTAGACAGCTTTCAAGTTTAGATAAAAATTCATTTATATTGCCTGAAGGAGATCTGTAGATACAAACAATTATTAAGGGGATTTTCTTATAAACAACTTCAACTGCACAACATTCAAATTTTTTTTCGCAATTATCTTTATGAAAATCATCTCTAACTTTAATACTTGATGAGTTAAAATTTGATGATAAAATCAATGTATCACCGCCATCAAATAGACTTCTGTGACTACTAGTTACTATTTCATAATTATTTATTTTAAAAGCCTCTAATTCCCACTGTTTAAGCCAGTGTTCAGTGACATAATTAAAATTTTAAAATTAATCATAATTAAAGTTTAATAATAATCAAAAGTACCATGCGGTTTAACGATTGATGTAATACAAAGTCGCTCGGGCATACATTGTTTAAGCTTTATAGACAGGCCTAAAGCCAGTTGGTCATCCACAGTTGGAATCCAAATTTTTGGATTCACCACTGGAGACGAGGTACGTTTCAGGGATGAATCATTTTTAGGTACAGCAACATTATGATGTGCACCATTAGTTAAATTAGCTGATTGCGAACACTTATTTACTAAACTAACTTCAGCCTGAACATCCGCGTCAGAAGTCACTTTATGATCCGTTTGGGTCATGACGTTGAACACGTCAATCTGCTGTTGTAACATTTCTGTCTGAAGTGGCTCATCGACGGTATCCACAATTATGTCTAGTGTTGCTACATGCTCATCGTCAGTCTGCGTACCAATGTTGTACAGTATTGGTTCAGGTTTATTAATATAAGCATAGTTTCTTTCTTTCAACACTTGTATTATGATGTCTTGTTTCTTAATGTTATCGTTTAACTTATTGATTGACTGCTCTTGTGTTGAAATAATACATTCAGCTTTAGCCAACTTATTTCTTAAATCGGTGAGTAAATCCTTGAAATCGATCCTTGCATCATCGCTATTATTTTTATCATCGTAACCACAAGACGTGTAACTAACATTAAGATTTTTATTTACAATTTGCCCTGAATTAGTTAATGTTTTGGTGATGTTTCTAGTTTGACGTACAAATGATGCTTTTGAGTTAGACATCGTGAATAATTCAACAACTTTTTAAAAAGCGACGACACCTGTATTTGAAAAATCTCACTTAAACTCAAAATTTATAAAAAAACTTGCAGAGCCCAAAAATACATGACAACAAAATAATCAAGTGGGAATGAATTTCTTTTCGCTAATTTTTCTTTTCAAATAACTATAACTCTCAAAGTATAATTCTAAATAATGAACACTATATTGATAAACAATATTTGCACAACCACACATTTGATTTCAATTGTAATATAGAATTAACTTGAAAAATTAATTTAGAAATCACTCACACGTTCGTACACGAAAATGATGTGGATGTGAGTGGAGTGGAAGGAATTTTTGTGTCTTTAATTCTTACCGGAATGTTGGTTATACATTGCACAATTCAATGCCTTTTTAAAACCTTTTACACCATTTTCAGCCAGTCCGTTGTTTTGCGCATATCCAACAGGGATAGTTATGTGACGAATCCCATTATATTTTTAAAAAGATTCAAATTCTCGTGATACAAGAGATCGACCATTATCTAACCAGTTCCCGGGGTGATCTAAATCTAGCAAAAACAGTCCGTAAAACGTCTGTTGTACGCTCTGAAGTGATGGACGCACCCATATTTATGCATTGAATTCACTTACTGTATGCATCAATTACTATCATCAAATTAGTATTAAATATTGTAAAATAATAGACATTGACGCGACTCCTTGGACCACTCGGAAAATACTTTGTTTTTAACTTCGACTTTGGTGTACTTTCACTATTTAAGAGACAATTTTTACAAGATTTAACAATATCATCCAAATCTAAATCTTCGGCCACTAAATATAGCTCCGAGCTAACTTCTTCATTTTCGTGAAGCCCATGTGAGAAATATGCAGCTGGTTTAGTATTGCTTATCTTTGTGATGATGGTATAATTAACCGGTGCCCCAAAAATGGACAACTTTTTTCGACACACAATTAATGTTTTCTTCTACTGTAAGCTTGGAGATCTAGGAAAATATTTTGAGGCCACCCGCCCTGAACATACTAAACAGCATTTAGAAGGATATCATCTGACTTTATTGCTTCCTGTATAATTTCAAATGTTATGGGCAATCTGATGTAGTTGTATAATTTACGAAATTGTCATCATCGCTAGACCGCTCTACATCTTTCGTTAAAGGCAAAATATCCGCTGCATTTAGTTTGGATTGAACATATGTAAAATCAAACACATACCCGGACAATAACAATGCATATCTTTGAAATCTATTTGCCGCAACCGCTGAAATTACTTTTTTGATCCGAATATGGTAACAAGAGCTAGGCTGTATGACCAACGTAAATTTCCTACCGAATAAATATTGGTGAAATGTTTTTACGCCAAATACTATTGCTAATGCTTCACGTGTGACTTCAGAATATTTTATCTCACATTCCGTTAAGGTTCTGGAGCTAACTACGATTGGCTGCTACTTACCGTCGCGATTCATATGGGCTAAAACACTAGCTACCCCTACGGGTGATGCGTCAACTGTCAGCACAGTTGGTTTCTGTGAATCATAACATGCTAGGGTACGACCCGACGAAAGTTTGGCTGTAGGTTTGACGAAAGCTTCTTGCTGCTTGGTCCATTCAAAGGGTTGGTCTTTTTTAAGTAAAGCATACAAGGGTACATGTATTTCACTAAGTTTGGGAATGAAATTACGATATTAATTTACTATTCCTAAAAAACGCTTGCCCCCATCCCCGTATGTCTTGGGGAGGTCTTGCTTCCGAAATTGCCAGAATTGTCTTTTATCCATATGTGATCTGAATTTATCTATAATATGCCCTAAATCGGATGCAGATGGTTCTGAAAACTTTACCGTACATTTTTTCCCACTTTTAGACCAGCGTCTTTGAGTGTAAATAAAATATTTTCTAATCTTTCTAGGTGTTCTTTTTTATTATGTGCGGTGATTAAAATGTCGTCCATGAAACACACTATCCCAGGAAATCCTGTGAACAAAGAATCCGTTACGTGTTGAAAAATCGCAGGACTGTTTGCGACTCCGTCGCAATAGACAAACAAACCTAGTTGTCGATATCGTCGAGTTTTGAGATTCATCATCAAGCAATAGTTGCTGATAAGCCATACTTAAATTTAATTTAGAAAATTCTGCTCCCCCACACAATTTGGCAAAAATATCCTCAATTTTCGGTTGAGGATATATATTGTTCGATTATAAACTGCTGGTTCAAAGTAATTTTTGTAATTACCCTATAATCGAACTTCTACGTTTTTTTCCAAATTTGGTACAATTGGAGTCCCCTACACTGTATTTTGTCTCTTTCTTTTATGATTCTCAACTCGACTAATTTATCGATTTCTGGTTCAACTTTACCATTCGATGGCCAAAAGTACGGGCCTTTGTTTGAAAAATTTTGGACTTCCGTTTTTAATTTAAGTTTGATCTTTACCTTCTTAAATGTCCATAAAAAATTTTACCATACCTGTCTAGTAGTGATGTCAATTTCCCGTTATTATATAATTAAACTGTCGCAATTCAATGTTAAATGCGTGCATCCAATTTCTTCCTAATATGCGTGATCCACCATTCATTGCGAAAAGCAGTTGGCAATCTACATACCTATTTTGAGCTATTACAATCTACATTACTCTTTTGTTTAATTATATTTGGAATTGGGCCATTGTCTAAATTCATTATCTGTTTTCTCAATTTGTATATGTACCCAATTTCAATCACTAAATCAATTAAATTCATTTTCAGTCAAGAATAGTATCGAATTAATCGAAAAAATCAAATATATTAATTTACAACCTGATTCAGTTTTAATGTCTTTCGATGTAAAAGCATTATACCCAAGCGTCCCAATACCAGACGCAATAAAAATACTAGAAAAATGGCTAACAAATAAAGGAATACCCATAAATGAAATAAGTGAATATCTGAAACTTACACGGCTTTGCATGAGACAAAATGTGTTTACTTTCGAAGGTAAATACTACAAGCAAACATTTGGAACAAGTATGGGTAATCCATTGTCAAGTAATATCTTCATGACAGATCTTGAAGAAAAAGCCAAAAAAAATTTCAATTATTTTCCAACTGTATGGTACAGATACGCCGATGATATCTTTACTATTGTTGATACGAACAAAGAAAATCCCCAAACATTTTTAGAGAACTTAAATAAAATCCATTAGTCAGGCAACTTAAATAATCCTCAAGTCAGATTATACCCTCAGCCAAATCGTATAAAAGGACAAAATTTTTTAATATCATTGTGACACAGGCACCAAATTAGCAACAAGCAACATATATCTGAATCCATATCCCAGAGATAGTTACGATTAGCTAATTCATACTGATGATGACTACATTGTAGTCGAAATACGTATTTATAAAATACAAACAAATGTTCTAGGAATAGGGGCAAAATTTGAAATATAATTTCAAAAAAACCTAGAGTTCTCTTTGATAATTTTAATACTCTTTATTAATACAAATGGTTTGTTAAAATTTGGATATTGGAAGATCGGTTCGGTTGTGAGAATATTTTTTAATTTTTTGAATGATTGACATTGATCAGACCAAATGAAAGGAACATCCTTTTTTAAAAGAGACGTTAAGGGTTTGGAAACTTTTGCAAATTGAGGGATGAATTTCCTGTAATACCCGAATAATCCGAGGAAGGATTTGATATCCTTTGGATTCTTTGGTTGTCTGATTTTTGTAATAGCTTCAATTTTTGAAGTATTAGGTTTGACACCATCATTAGTTATAATATGACCAAGATAAGCGACTTCTTTTCGTAGAAATTCACATTTATCTGGTTGTAATTTAAGGTTGTGTTGGCGTAATTCATCGAATACAAGACATAATTTTTCGTTATGGTTTTCTAAAGATGAACCGTAAACTACAATATCGTCGAGATAAACAAAACATTTAATGCCTTGAAGACCGCTTAAAACAGTATTCATTAATTTTTGAAACGTTCCCGGTGCATTCTTTAAACCGAATGGCATTCTATTAAATTTATAGTACCCGGAAGGTATTGTAAATGCTGTTTTTTGTTTATCCTTCTCGGTCATTTGAATTTGGTGGAAGCCTGAAACGAAGTCCAAGGTTGAGAAATGAACTGATTCTCCTAATTGATCCAGAATATCTTCGATATTGGGGATAGGATAAGGATCAGTGATGGTTACATCATTCAACTTTCGGTAATCAATTACGATTCTCCATTTCTTTTCACCGGATGCATCTAATTTTTTTGGAACGACCTAAACTGGAGAAGAGTAAGGAGATGATTGAATGATTCCCTGTTCAAGCATTTTGTCGACTTGTTTATTGACTTCTTGTTCATGGATTTTTGGATACCGATACGTTTTTGTAAAGATTAGATAGGATTGGATGTGATAATTTCGTGTTCTAATGTTCTGGTGTAAGTTAATTTATCACCAGGAAGATGAAAAATTTCTTTATAATTTTGACAAATTTGTGTTAAAGGTTCTTTTTCTTCTTTGTTTAAGTGATAATACGAAGACTTTCGTTTAAAAGTCGTATGCGATCATTTTTGCTTTGTGTAGAATTATCATTATTTTTTTAAATAGAAAATATTAGTTCTAATGGTATGATTGACATTTCGATTAAATGTATTTGTGGAATTTGGATTTTGATTTCTTCATCAGAAGTATTTATTACTGGATAAAATTTTGTATTTTTATTAATCAATAAATTATCCGAAATAATTATACTATCAGGAATATTAATTTTTGTTTTATCTAGAACTCCGATAAAATTGTCAATAACGTTAATTGGGATAGTTTAATGTGTACGTGGTTTAATGGTTATTTCGAGTGGAGTATGTGATAGTGTTAATGAATTCGTAAGATAATCAATATTTGCATTAAATTTGGAAAGAAAATCATGTCCAATAATGCCGTCGTAATTCAAATTAATTTTATTTGCATTTACGTAATAAAAATTAAATTTACACTCAAAATTTGGATCAATTGCTGAAGTTAGTTGAACCTTTTTTAAAGTTAGTTTCTTTTCCTAGTGTTTTGATAGGATCGGATGAGCCTATACCATGTAACATGATTTCATGTCGAGGATCGATCGGTGTTTCTTTCTGTAACATTTTTGTGTATTACTAAAGAAACTGTAGTACTTGTATCAACTAAAAATATAAATTGTTTTTTTTTTTTTTGCATTGTTAGATTTGAAAATTATTTTCTTTAATCGAGCATTTGAACTGTAATCTGTGTCGAATTGATGTAATTGTCCGATGCTGCGACACTGAGATCGGATATTTTTGAGTTAACTGTAAATAACTAAAAATGATTAACTGGTGGATTTTGTGCCTTACGTCTTTCATCACTTTGTTTTTTTTTTCATACATTCCGATATTTCGTACCCTTTACTTTTACAATATCGACAAAATTTTGTATTATTGTCGGATGAAAAATGATTTTTTTGATTATTATGACTTTTTGAACGACAATCTCGGGTGTTGTGTGATTTTGATTTACAGTTTTTACAATATTTTGCATCTGAAGGATTGTTGTACGATTTTTTATACATTTGAAGAGCCTTCTCTTCTGGTATTGCAATACTGTAAGTTTCATTTAGATTGTTCAAAGTTCTATGAATTACACGAGAAATATCAGGATGTGAATGAAAAATAAACCGTCTAAGAGCTTTGTCTTTTATGAAAGCTAATTTTCCATTTAGCAGATTTGGGTTATCGTTATTATTTGTTTTAAAAGCTGATAAACATTTACTAGTTAGTTTATCAAGATGCGTACAGTATTCTGTGATGGATTCATTAGATTTTTGTTTTATTGTATCTAAATCTTCCATCAATTGAGTGTAATGAGTATGATCCACGTATAATCTTCTTAATGAGATTTTGAAGGTTTCGAAATCTGTGATTTCAGAAAGATTTAATTTGTTTTTTACCGAACTTGAAATTTGTGATAATGTGAATGCGAACAATGGAACGATTTGATTTGGCTGTACAAATTCGTGAGCATGTTTTGTATTTAAAAGGAAGTTTTCAACTTCTTCGCGATCACCATTAAATGGAGTGATTAATCTACATAAAAATGAAAGAGGCATTATTTAATTCTCGTTGCTAGAATTTGATTCATCGTCTGAAATGTTATATCCGTCAGGTGAAGCTGGTCGAGACATTTTATTTGATTTAAGGAATGAAGGATGAACACAAATATGATACAATAAAAACTAAATAAAATACGACTTACAGTTGAGAGTTTCGGCTACTTTTGTAGACTCGCAATGTACTTGTCGTCGAGAGGGTTTGTTTCTTTGAATACAACCAAAACACTGAAGTGAACCACTGGATTAATTTTGTTCTTCCAATGATTGATTAATAACAATTGATTAATAATTGAAAAAAATTTATTTCATCAAATACAAATTCCCCGTTTAGAATTTTTGTTTGAAAGTTTTGTTCATAAACTAAATAGTTTTCTTGTGTTCAAAAATTTTTCGGAGAGCAAAAAATATACCCAACTTTGAAACCGTAAGAGATTGAAAAAATAAATTTTAGTACAAAAAATGATCCGTTTTTCAAAATAAACAACTTGTTTTAAATATTTTTCCATAAACTCAATAGATTTCTCATTAATTCAATTTATGGTTGTCCGAACGCGGATATGTATATATATATATATATATATATATATATGCAATTCCGTTCAAAAAAATGAACCAACCTGAACCATATTAATAGTCTACAATTTTGATTATTCTTGTGGTAACTGCAGAGGACAGATACAACACATTATTTAATTTTTATATAAGAGGAAGATATAACACGCTATATGTATTTACTGTACATATATGTACACTCAGTTGCAGTAAGCTCAATGTCCAGTTCTGTTTTAACTTTTTCGTGATTGTGGCGTGTTAAAACTTTAGTATCGAATTATATACGACTCAATATGTTTTCCTGGGATCCCGATAGTGTATATTACTCGAATCTGTTTTGACCTCCAAATTGTAATAGATTTGTCCATGATCCGATGCAGATGGTTCATCGAATACTAACCATTTCTTTATTTTTCCATTGACTCATACGTACTCATTGTTACAACTATGACTTCTTGCCGAATTCTGTTAATAAAAGTCGGCTTGTTTCCTTGATTAACTATATCCACGTTATTTACTACAATATAATCAAAGAGATACTCACCTCTTCAATTTGTTTTAATACTCCCCCATGCAGCGTGATGAGCATTTGCATGGTATCCCATAATCAGTTGGAGGTTTTTGGCCACACAATACTGGATCAGGTATTTTATCTCTGTTGTTGGTCATGGAATTTATGCATCATAGGAAAGGCAGACCGAAGCGACAATTACCACTCCAGTTTCGTTCTTCATGTTGTATTTCAGTTTTACCGCTGTAAGATCTCGCTGACAAAACTCTAACAGCGACTAGACATCGATGCCCTGCCTTGAATAAATTCAATTTTTGGATTTCTCTGGGTTCTTATTGTAAACAATTTGTCCTCCATCATTTCATAGTCTAAGAATCTTATGGTTTATAGCCCAAGGTTCCTGGACTAGGGCAATGGAAATTCCCTTCAGCACATCTTGACTGAAGACAGAGGAAGCTGCCATACTGTGCTGGAGGTTTATTTGAAGCATTTGAAGAGATGGCATTTTTGCTCTCTGATACTTTCAATGTTCTTAGGTTGACTTGACCAAACATGAGGTTTAATTTAAACCCTCGGACTTGAAGCAACCTTAGATCCGCGGTATTTACTTCCAGCACGATGGTGTCTCCCGTAACGCCCTTCGATCTATCTGAGGAGCATAATGCAGAACTTTCGCTTTGTTTTTGCATCTCCGACGATAAGTTCCGCTTCATACCATGGTCTGATGTTTGGACTGTTCTCAATAAGCCCGTTTTTGGCTGTTGAGCCTCTACACTGCATAACGAAGGCCCTGCTTCCCACGGTACAACCCCGGTATTGTGGGCTCTTGACGAGCTCTTGACTAGTGAATGTTAGCTGCATTGAGAGTTGCACCCATCCGGAAGTAACACCAGGGCTGTAGGTTTTTTTGTTAGATTTTTCCTCCTCCTCTGAGAAGTCGGTTTGTCATCAGCCTTGGCTTTCTCCACTGCTGCTGTTCTCCGGGCTGCACCCAATATATTGTTTCTATCCTCTTTCAGAAAAAGATTCTGGATTCTTCCAGATTTTCTGCTGGGCTGGATACACCTGTAGTTTTTTGTGTCTCGGCGAGATTGCGCAGCCTTGGCTGATTCACTTTTTGAGGGGTTTTGAACCTTTTGATGGGGAGGGCATTTATACAGTGGAGTTCACCAGTTTCTCCAAGGAGATTGTTTATGACAGCATTTAACCTTGCTGCCCTAGCATTCGGCTAGTTCTTTAGGCACAATGCCTCACACCGTTGCTTGAGTTTGCATGGTTTCTTGATCGTGCTTCTCAGGGCTATCCTGTTCGGCCTGGGTATTCCTGCCAGTAACATAGTTACCGCTGGGATAGCATAGCCCTTCATCAATGCTCGATAATATTCAATAATATTATAGCATAGGATAATAATACCGTATCATAATATCTTATCGGAATATATCGTATCAAAATCTATTCTGATTCGATTTTTGTTATTTAATTTTTTTTTTTTCATTGTAGGTACTGATTATAGAAAAAAGGTTGTTTTCGATCGGAAAAATTTCTTTTCATATTCTTTATAATAGAGACATTCGATGTGTGTGAAGTTAGCACCTCCATTTTGAAAAACCAAAAAAATAATCATTGTGCTATTTTGTGTTAGGAAAGTGCTACGTTGTGCCGCAGGCCGATCTCAGAAACTTTGAAGAATGAAGCAAAAATTCGAAAAAAACGCTTTTTAGGCCCAACGTTTTTTAGCACAATCTAGCTCAACCTTTTTTTTCATTCCGAGAGAATGACGGTGCTGCGGTTTTTTTTCAAACGCGATTTTCTACGAAACATTGCGATATCGAATCGCGGTTTGCAGCACAACACTGTTCACACAAACATCACGGTTCACACACATCGAATGTTTCTATTGTAAAGAATATGAAAAGAAATTTTTCCAATCGAAAACAACCTTATATATATATATATATATATATATATATATATATATATATTTATATCGTGATCCAAATATTATGATTATCGTTGATTAAATGTTTTAATCACTTTTGTAATACCGATTTATAATACACGCGACCGACTTGAGAATTTTGTTTCTTATGGTAAGATCGCCACTTAATTTTATCGAAAAACGTAAGGAACGAAATTCTAATTTATTCGTAACTTTTGTCGCGTTCGATTATTATGCCTTTACTCAGCATTAATTAATTTTCAGATTCTTAAGCAATGCACTTCAATCGAATAGTAATTATTTCTGAAATAATGATTTTAATTTCTTGAAATAATAAACAATCAATTTTTCGCACGAATAAATATTTAATTTATTTAATAAAAAAAAATTAAACCAATAATTAAAATAATACAATATAAATAAAATGACATAATAATAGCGAAACTATAACTGACAAAAATTTTAAGTTAAAAATTTACTTGATTAGAACAGATTAGACTTGAGTAAAATGTTTTTATTTATTCAAAAATAATAATGCTTATTTTTGCTAAGTCAGTTAATTCGCATGAGAATGAAATAATAAAATTTATAATGTTTGATTTTTTATTCGTGGGAAAGGTATCATTTCCAGTACTTCATATATATATATATATATATATATATATATATATATATATATATATATATATATATATATATATATATATATATATATATATATATATATATATATATATCTGGATTTTAAAACTGAAATATTTTAACTCTCAAACCGTAAGAATCTAGATGAAATTGATATAAAACAATTAAACAATGAAACAACACGCTCTCAAGATGCGCGGACAACATGAGAGAGTATGTTCAAATCCCCCCACTCAGAATAGGATGTTCACAGGTTTTAGAATGCAATTCACCATGAAATTTCAAAAACAAAATTAAAACTTATTTTTGTAATTGGTGACTTCAACAGTACATTAAAGAATAAATAAACATTAGGCACGAGAAAAGCTGGTGAAGAAAATGTATTAGGTAAACATGGATACGGATTAAGAAATGAGATAGGTGATCTCTTAATTCAATTTGCTGCCGAGCACAAGCTGAATATTTGTAATTCTTACTTTCAAAAGAACACTAATAGAAGATGGACATGGAGATCACCAGGTGTCAAAACACTAAATAATATTGATTTCATATTAACAAATTGCATACGGAAAGTGCAAAATACTGGAATAGTAAATCAGTTTAAATTTTACTCCGACCATCGACTTCTAAGAGCAACTATCAGCCTTAAATAATCAAAAATAGATAGGATACTTGACTATAAAAACTCAAGTAGAGCAAAGATTATCTGTGATGAAACTATTGCAAGATATCAAGAAGTTATTAGTGTCACTCGATTAACAATCGATATCTTTTCATAACTTACAACAGGACTACAATTTATTTCAGAAAGCAATCTGTAAGGCAGCAGACGCTCCAATGTAACCCATCCAACAGAAGAAACAAAGTAAAATTTCACAAAACACAAAACAGTTAATTGAGCAAAGATCAAAGTTACAATCAATAAAAAATTAAACAGAGTTGGAAAAAGAAAGCTCTCAGAACTTTATACGCTGGTCAGAAAACACATTCGAACAGATATGACAGATGCGGACTGTGCTTTAGTAGAGGAAATTTAAAGGATACCTTTAATCTACGAGACAGGAAATATTAAATATAGTTACCTGTTGCCTGTCTTATCCGACGAGGAGCCTAACATAACACACATTTGTGAAAATGAGGTGACATCAGTGCTAAAAGATCGAAGTCCAGATAAAAGTGCCGATAGTGCAGGAATTTGAAATGAGTTTTTAAAATATGGTGATAAAAGTTTAATAACTGTACTTACAGATTTGTTTAACTTAGTTCTATCTAGTTAGGTGATTCCGTCACATTGGTTAAGTGGAACAATGTGCTTAATTTAAAAAAAAAAAAGCTCCCTTAAATATGAATAATTATAGACCTACTAGCATTATAGATAGCATTTATAAAGTTTTTGTAAAAATAGTTTTATAAAGGGCAGAACCGTATTTAGATGACACGTATGACCGTGAACAAGCGGGATTTAGAAAAGGGTATTGCAAAACTGAGCACATGCAAGCCATCAGTCAAGTCATGAAAAAATATAAGGAGTACAATGGTACAGATTATTTATTATTTGTAGACTATTATAAAGCTTTTGGCAGCGTTGAACACTATTATATTTTAGAGGCCATAGAAGCTGCAGTTGTCGCAAATAAGATTATAAGATTAATAAAAAATTTATATGAAGCATGCACTGTACAAGTAAAAACTGCAAGATTAGGAGAAAAGTTTAGTCTGCAGTGCGGAGTACGTCAAGGTACGACCCATTATCAGCAAAATTATTCAATGCTGTTCTGAACTATGACTTTAGTTTACTCGATTGGCGTTGATACGGCATAAAAGTTGTGGGATTGAGATTATCCCACAAAAAATTTTGGTCCCTAAAAGAAATTTTGTGCATTCTTTCGATCTTAACATATGGCACTCCAACATCTGCCCTGACCATTTCAAACTATAAAAAATTAAGAACTTACCAGAGAAGTATGGAATGATCTATACTTTACTACAAACTTACTGACAGGATAACATGTAACACTATTAGATCAATAACAAAAATTAAAGATGTAACTGTGAGTATTAAAAAATTGAAATGGAAATGGGCCGGACATATTACCAGACTAAAAGATGATAGATGGACGACCAGATGTACCTGGTACCATAAATTTTAAACGCAAAAAGGGCCGACCACCAACAAGGTGGAAAGGTGAGATTGATGATTTTGCTAATTGTCAGCGAGCTAGAAAAGCTATGATTAGGGAAGTTTGGATTACACTGGGGTAGGCCTTTGCGAGCTTTGCCCAACAAGGCTAATTCAATATATAATCTAATATTTATAAATATATATATATATATATATATATATATATATATATATATATATATATAGATAGATATATGTATATATGTATACATATATCTAATAAATAAAAATTTCGTGTCACGGTGTTTGTGGTCGTACTCCTCTGAAACGGCTTGACCGATTTTTATGAAAGTTTTTTTATATTTGGTAGGTATGAGAATAGGTCGTAAAGTGTTTTTCACCCTCCTAACCCAGCCCTCCCGCACATTTTTAATCCCGATTTTAGCATTTTTGTTGTATGAACAATATCCAAATAATTTAACCTTCGTTCGTTAATTTACGTGAAGTCATTGACGTGAAGTGTCGTGTCACATTGACATTTCATTCTGCATTTGTTAAGTATCACAACGAAGTGCGTGCAAAATTTTGCACGATTTATTTCAATTTACAAGAAATATATACGTGTTTTGTGACTGTGAAAGGTTGGTAAAATACTATAAGAACAAATGCATTGTCGGCATACCGTTTTTCATTAGTAAGTACAACAATTTGGTCTATTTGCGTGTGTGTTATTTATTTTAATTAAAAATATATACGTGTTTTGTGACTGTGAAAGGTTAATAAAATACTAAACAAATGCATTATCCTCATACCGTTTTTCATCAGTAAGTACAACAATTTGGTCTGTTTGTGTGTATTACAGTGAACAATGCTAGCAAGATGCAAGAGGGCCCATTTGAGCCGTCGATCGAATAAAGCAACAAATATGCAAAATAGTATAGCAGAAAGAACAAATCCAACAAGATAACGAAAATGTGCGTGTGAGCATGTTGCAATTGCGTGCATCTCAATCACAAGAGGCACGAGGTGAACGAAATCAACGACAGTAGGAATGGAGACAAGATTGCCGGTTCGTAATTGAAACACAAAGACAGAAAATGGCCGACATCGCGAACAAGTACATCGAGCGTTTACATCCGCTTCGTTTCTTCGCATTCGAGTACGAGCCAGATATTGAATATTCCGCTCATCCAAAAATGCTGATTAGTGCTATGAACAAAGAATGTCCCCATTGTCATGCGGTTAAATTCAAACATGAGTCAGCTGGCATGTGTTGCGCATCAGGAAATGATACTCCAAACATAACAATAATTGTACTTTTATATTTAAAAATTTTTGCTTAGGTGAACATCTTTTGTTTTAGAATATTTGATTTTTGAAGTCGGGTTTCCATTTTGTCAAAATAGGTTTTATTTCTCGCTTTTTAGTGACTTTGAAGTTCTATAACTGATTTTATTTGTCTAAATATGGGTAGACCTACTAAACGACCAACTAATTTTTAGTGCATTTTTATCACTTTTTTTTTTTATACGTTTTTTTTTTTTTTTTAGTGCATTTTTTTATAACAGATTTTCAATTTTTTTTACAAGCATTTTTTTTTTTGTAAAAATTTTTTTTTTTTGGGTCGGTTTTCTTTAATAAATTTTTTTGAAGTCGGTTTTTAAAAAAAATTTTCTTATTTTCCCATTATGAATGAGTATGTCGTTTAAAAAAAATTTCGCAGGAATCGGTTATCACATATAAAATGAGGGTTTTCCTCGATTTCCAGGAGATCCCTTGAAAAAAAAACAAAAAAATTAAAAATCGGTTAATAACGATTGACGGAGTTCTGAGGTAACAAACATAAAAAATAAAAAAATACAGACGAATTGAGAACCATCCTCCTTTTTGAAGTATATCACAATTATATCACAATTCTACCTAGTCAAATTAATTGACTTGTAGTCCGGTCAAAATAGACCTTTCAAGTAACAAAAATTTCGACAGAGCTAAATTTTGGTAGATACCTTGGGTACACCAGTAGAAATAAAGTGCCAAAAGTCCTCATTGATCCCACGGGTGCTAAAAGGTTATTCAAGATCTAAGTCAACATTTTCGGTTTTTTGGATTTTTCTCGAAAACGGTTTTATCAAAAATACAACCCAGACAAAAATTGTAGATCATAAAATTATCTACAAAAATGTTCCTCATATTTTTTTTCCTAAAAATCGCCATTCCTAGGATATTGCCATTTTAAATGTTGAAGGAGTTACTTCTACATGATATGCACACATTTCCACACTACCTATGAGATAGTGTACTTAGCGCATTTTTTTAACGTGGTTTCCCCGGACCAGGCCTATTCCACGATCTATTATGACTGAGTTTTATGGGAAAATACTGTATTTACTGCATGATGATTAGTGATATTGATATAGGTGATTATTTTAAACTGTAGTTCTAATTTATGTTAATATTTTAATCTGATTCATACTATTCAAATTCGACTTCAACAGTCATGTCTTCTTCGATTTCTTCTCGTTCCTCTTCTTCTTGCTGGAATCAGCTGTCTCTTCATGGATACCACACAAATCTTCGTCTATAGGATTCGATTGAATATTTGACCTAGACTGGCCTTGGCAATTAGTACACGCTGGTGACCACAACAACTCTTCTACAGCCACATTTAGCACTACAACCGTTTTTACAATTTCAAAAATTGTTTAGGAGTTTTTCCGGAGCAGGTGATAGGATAGTTTGAATCAGTTCCAAAATATTGTCTGTTAATTTCTAACCCCAGTCTTCGGGGTTTAGTTGATTGCCTAGTCATGCCTGAACTTGATAGATGGCTCGATACAAGTGTTGATGAGCAGAAGCCGATGTTGGAGGAAGACAAGGTAGTTGTACTTGTTTCTTGTTCCATGTATTTTTTACAAAAGTTAAATATCTATACTTGTATCTCCTCTTCGTGAACTTTAACGGTGCTACTCACGGCTTAAAGAGGGAGTACTTTTTCAAAGCGTTTGAATTTAATATTATTGAACGTTTGACCTATCATTTTGCATAACATAAAAGCAGCACCAACTTCACGAGCTTTATGGCAATTAATGTTATTACCACCAACGAATCCACTAGCAATAGATAAGATTTTGTTAGTTTCGGGAAAAGGATCATATGATGAAAAACACTCCAGAAGTTTTTTAATCTTTAGCATCTTTCTTTGCTCGAGAATCATTTGCATCTACATGCTGATCAGTTGTATCCATTCGAACATTAGTAAGTTCCAATTCGTCACACACAGTATTCATAGCATGCATTTCATAAATCCATTTGCTGATTACACTTTCTTTCGTGCTTCTGTCCCGAGAAATACCTCCATCTGTCTTCATCGATTTCATCATAGATTGTTCGATTATCATGTCCGTCGAAATGAAGCATATCTTGCAAATATAAGTGTGCCGACTTAGCATAAGGTAAATGCCCTGATTCTTTCACGCTGTTAAAATGAGCTTGCCAATCACCCATACGTTCAGCTCTTCTAAACTCATTTGCAATGGACCTCATCCGAAAATATTGTATCCATAATTGTGCTGTAGGTCCTCCTTTTTGATATTCCATTAGTTTTTGATTGAACCGATGAAGTAATTGTCCAGCTGTTTCGTCATCTTCTTCAATATCATAGTATGAAGAGTGTTATTTATAATATTTTCAACAGTAATAATAAGATTTGCATCCATCACGTCATCAAGAACTAGTTCTTTAGATATTATTATTGCTAAAGTGACCTGAAGTAATGTGTGGGCTCGAACTGCCCTTGCGAAAGCATGGCCATTAAGCAATTTTCTAATGGTTTAGGTGCATAAATCTCAGATAGTACTTCTTTTATTCCACTCCCTTGCATAATATAACCTATTGCTCCAAAAAACGACATGAGTAAATAAAATCCTCCCAGTCTTACTATGATCTTCGATAATTCAGATCCTTCAGGTGCAGCACATACGATTTCTCGAGCTTTTGCATACAGAGGTTGATCAAAAGTAATGATGCATACTTTGTGGTTATAACGTTTCGCATTCTCTAAAGCACGAAGTTAAGTTGTGTGTATAGTACTGTTATTACTTGCTGGTTGATGAACAAATGGCAGAAATGATATTTTTGACTTTGAAAAATCCATAATATTACTCAAATGTTCAATATAACCATTCCAACCGGATAATGAAAAATTTTTCCATTTGCCATATAACCATATCACATCAACTTTTTTTAAGAAAGGTTGTGTTGCTTCCCTTTCTAATCAAAATTTTGCACATTTATTTTGCTATATTCTACTACACCAGTATTTTGATACACCTGAATCGGTTTTGATAATCATGAGCTTTTGTTGCGAAATCTTTTGCTGAAAGGACTTCAGTTACTCGTGGCATAGGCTTTTCTAGTAATACTGAATCCTTGGGAGTAACAATCTGAATAATACCCATTATGTGAAGCGTATTGTTAGCGTCCAAAGTATTTTCATTTATATCAGCATTATCTGCAACATGTTGAATAAATGTGCCTGTTTCTGGTGATAAAATATGAGGTGGACGATTGAAAACTGCTGCTGATTCATACATCATTGTGTCACTGTAAGATGCGCACAAACCAAAAGATGAGAAAATTTGTATGAGGTGTTTTGAACCAAATCGCCGATGAACAAAAACTGAAAGCCCCAGTTGTAGTTTAGTAATAATAATAATAATAATGATATGGCTAATATTAGTACAAACTAACTTCAAATGCTCCAAATTATGACGTTTGTTTTTAAGAATGACTTGCTCCAAAAAATATGACAATGAATCCGCGATATCGGTGTTTATATTCTCGAACATTCTACTCGGTGGGGGGTACATAGTATTATCAAACACACACGATTGAATATCGTCACGAATAATTGCTGCCGCGGTTTTCAAAATTTTTAACCGTTCTTCTTTTTCATTCAATTTTTTTTATCAGACCTGGCTTGACTTAAAATATGTCTTGGTAATTGTCGACGAAACAAATAAATGTTAATTTTCCCGGCATTTCTGTAATAATAATTTTACTACCATACTTTACTTTCAATCGTATTGTTATAGTTCTGTTATCTAAAGCTACATTTTTACTAACATTCTTTAGTTCATCCAATGTAAACTGGCAATCATCACTACTTTCTATAAACTTATAAATTTCCTCCATCGCAGAGTTTGCTGCCTCATCTTGAGGACGGCCTACTCTACCGCCAGTATTAGGTTTCAGGAAAGATTTGTAACAATTGTCATGATACTTAGCCTCAGCAACAACTAAATCATACTCAAAATTAATGCGTGCAGTAACAGCTTTTGATACGTCATCAGAACGATTCTGGGCTACTTTCAAAAAAGGTTCTTTAAATGAAAGTGTAGCAACGTTATAAATTTTTCCGCTTCATCACCACAAAATATTTTTTTAAACAAAAGTCGTGCACAAAATTCATTTACTCGTGCTCTATTACGAGGTGGACTTACTTTTGATGTACTAGCTTGTCCATCCTCATGTTACCTTTTGATAGCAGCACTTGAATTCTTCCGGATGTATGATGTATATTTCGGCAATCCACGTGAACTGTTACAGACTTTTCAATTCTCAGATAATCAACAAACTCATCACCTCTTTCGATACTTGCATCGATCAAAGTTTTCATTCCACGACTAACTGTAACAGTTACCAGCCAAGTAGCCGAGCGGTCTAAGGCGTCATGTCTGCGCAGTATGCAGTACTTGGAAAGGTATGCAATACTTGCAGGACTTTATTATTTTCTTTTTTTAATTAAAACATTTTCTAAAAAAAATATAATAATACCAACCAATACCAACCAATACCAAATTATTCAAAGTATACAATACATACAATACATTTAATACAATAAATACAATACATACAATACATGTATTGGGGCATAAAATGTAGCTTTTTAATATATTTGGGTATAAATAAAATATAAATGTTATATAAATTATAAAATATAAATCTTTTGATCTTTTACATTAACCGCTTGACAATTGTAAACCGCTTGTAAATTTTTTGATGATTTAGCTTGAATTTAGATTTTAGAATTAGATTTTTGGAAATTCCGAATAATTTTCCTAAACTCTTCATATCGGAGAACTAATAAACAATTATTTACTAGATTTATTGTTTCTTAGTAGGGGTTATAGTGTCATGCGAATTTGATGACACTGGATACAATAAAGATGCCAATGACATTGCTGGGTGAGGGGTTGGGGTTGGTAATTTGTTTCTAATTTCTAAATGGTTAAATTTTATATAAAGTGGGAATACATATAGTTCTTGTTGTTGTAATTATTGTCATTATTGTTGTTATTATTATTATTATTGTTATTATTATTATTATGTTTTTTGGTGTATCTCTCCATATTGTAAAAGATATTTCTTAAACAATAAATATTTTATAAAACTATTTTTAAATTGATTGAATAAATTATTGGGCAATAATCTGTAGGACGTTAGGCAACATCGTTCTTACTTTCAACTGTATTGAAACATCGTTCCCTCTTACTTTAAAACATTCCTTTTTACTTACTCTCACACAGCTTAGGGAGAGCCATTCGGCTCAAGGCCATGCGGGTATATAGAAAGGACTGGATAACGGACTGAGTTTCTTTTGAGTGTATATTCTCAGATCTGTATGGTTTTAACATATAAGGGATACAAATAGGCATTTTTACTTATATTAAGTACCTGACTATGTATATACGTGGTATTTGTGTTCATATCATGTAGAATTTAACTCCTTCAACTGTTAAAATGGCGATAAAATTGTTATTTGATTACTATTTTTATGTCTAATTTAACCTGACCATAGGTAGAAATAACATAACATAACATAAACTATATAATAAAATAACAAAAAATATAACAGCGTTGGAGTGAAGGTGTAAAAAGTCTTCCCTGCAACAGATAAAAAACTTAAAAACTTGATAACAATAAAAAATGTAAAACTCTAAACTACATAAAAATAAATAGTTTTAAAACAAAAAGTATAACAACGTGTAATAGTGTGGATGTACAGAGCACACACTATTACGTTAAATCGATATAACTTAAAACGATATGTAATAAAATATGATACTGTGGGTGTAAAAGAGCCCACAATATCACAGGTAAAATCAATAAATAAGTTTAAAAAATTAAATTTTACTAGGCTGTACATAAAAAAACATGAAAGGGACGACTTTTTAAAAGCAGAGATGTTACCCCTAGAGTCTCCTTAGAAGTTGAGATTCATTTAAAAATCCAAGCATCCTGTTCACGAAGCTCGCATTATACGATAATGCTCGGGCTACATTATTTCGGAGCTGTAGTCTTTGCCGTAAACGTTCAAAGACTACTTATTCCTCAACAATATGCCTCACCCTTTGCACTGTCCTGCGAACAGTGCACCTTGGCTGAACCTCACCGTAGACACTCTCTGTGGAATTAAGTTATTATTAATTTTATTTTCAAATTTAATAATTCTGAAAATTTTATTTTTATATTTTAAAAATTTATATTAAATATTATTTAATAATCAACAATTAATTATTGAAAATTTTTTAAGGTTGTTTTTAATTAATTTCAGTTATCTGGGCTAGGCGCGCTATTCTTTGTAATTCAGTATGATACAAATCTTCAATCAGCACTTGAAAACAGTGGTAACTATTTATTTTTTTAAGTATCATTTTCAACATAATTTAATGATAATCCACACTTCTAACCAGTCGGTATTAACGGAATATGTGAATACCGATATATCACACTTATATAAAAAAATTGTTTTGAAACTGTTTAGTATATTTTTTTTAGGTGTGGCAAACAAAATTCAATTATTGATATATTCTGTAATTTCTCTTTTGGGATTGCCTATTGGAGCATTATATATTGCCGGTGTCAGAAAGGTAATTAATTTTCATTGTAAATTTAGTTGTTCACATTTAGTTGTTGCTGCTTCCACTTAGCAAATTTCCTTAGAATACATAAATCAATCTCTATCTGTCTCAAATAAAAAAACGTATCTGATATGATTTTAGTATTTGCTAGGCAAATTTTATTGCTAAATGGCATAGGTCATTGGGAAAGATAGAGAAAGAAGAAAACACAAAATATAAAATACCTCTCTTAATAGTTGAACTATCGAAAAATGTATAAGAAGTAAAGTTGTAGAAAATCATGGGGGCTACAATTCATTTCCTAATCATTTTTTCTCAACCTCTAACGTATACAGAGATATTTAGGATTTTAACTTTCAATCTTAAATTGGAAATATTTTTGTAAATATGTATTAGTGTAAACAAAAAATGATGAAACAAAATTATGGTATGGTAAAATTCATCAATACTAAAGGAGATACAAAAATTTTGTGTTTCTCCTTCCCTGCCCAGGAAAAAATATATATACAGCCCTGTTATAAAATTGAATCAATCTGAATCGAAAATCTATCCCACAATCCTGTTGATATTTGTATTAAATTTAGTAAACAAGTAATCTCTTAATTGCTAAATTATTTTTAGGTAGATAAAATGAGAGGTAGATAAAATGTGGCTTGATTGCAAAGTTTACATATATTTTTCAAAGGCAAATTACTCTGTTTATTATTTACAAGAAATAAAAATATGTATTAAATTCAATATTAATATACATCTTATACGAAATATATTTAAAATTGTATAGATGCATCCCTGTTCTGCCTGAAACATTGTATAAATGCGTCACTTCACCAAAAATCATAACCGAAGGACTGTCATAGTATGTGATACAAATACTAAAATATGTGTAATTCATTGTACACAGTGCATAGAGTGAGTCGTCTATCAACGCAAATTTATTATATCTGCATTCAATAAACATATTATTATTATTATTATTATATATTGCTTTGATTTTAATACATCTAAATAAATTATTTTTAACCCGACTTCAAAAAAGAGGATAGTTCTCAATTCGTCTGTATTTTTTTTTTTATGTGTGTCACCTCAGAACTTCGTCATTTATGAACCGATTTTGAATTATTTTTTGTTTTAAAGGGTTTGGTTTCCCATTCGTCCCATTGACACCAAATCGCATTCTGATGAGGGGATCCCCGGGAAATAGAGGAAAATCCTCATTTAATATGTGATCACCGATCTCTCATTTAGGGTATACTCATTCATAATGGGAAAATAAGAAAAATTTTTTAAAAACCGACTTCAAAAAAATTTTTTACAAAAAAAAACCGACCCCAAAAAAAAAAATTTTTACAAAAAAAAAACGGATAAAAAAAATTTGATCTAAAAAATTGCACTAAAAGTTTGTAGGTCGATTAGTTGGTCTACCCATATTTAGACAAATAAAATAAGTTATAGAACTTCAAAGTCGCTAAAATTCGAGAAATAAACCCTATTTTGACAAAATGGAAACCCGACTTCAAAAAACAAATATTCTATAAGAAAAAATGCTCTAAAAAGTAAAAAATAATTGCATATTCTTGTGCCAATTTTAGTTCACCTAAGCAAAAATTTTTAAATATATATGTACAATTATTGTTATTTTTGGAGGCGGTGTCCAAAAGTTATGTGAATTTCTCTATGCTGACACCGCCTCCAAAAATATAATTTTTTGTTATAGAATATTTGGTTTTTGAAGTCGGGTTTCCATTTTGTCAAAATAGAGTTTATTTGTTTTTATGATGATAAATAAAGATATCTTTAAAATTGAGAAAAAAATTAATGTTTTAAATTGAGCAAGGTTTCTATAAAAATAATGTTTTCAAATGTCTTTAGAAAAAATGTTTCAAACGTTTCAAGATAGGAAAAATATTTAAACACAAAACAGTTTATCTCAAAAAAAGCAACTTTTGATTAAAACTTTTTTTCATACATCTGATAGTTTTGGTGTAAATACGTATATACACAAATTTTGTATATACGTTAACAACATTCGCTGCATGAAAAAAAGATTCAAAGAAAAGTTTGTTTTTATGTGATAAACATTTTTTGTTTAAAAAAATTTTCTTATCTTGCATCGATTAAAATAGAAGATGTACCACGTGGACACAGATGCATGGAACAAAAATATAATTATGCCATTATGTTTCCCCTTTTATACTGTAAAACTTTTTCCAAAATACATATTTAAAAAAATATTTAGCTGGAAATTTTTCAAATAACACTGTATATATGATTGTACAAAATCACTATGACCTTAGCTATGACCTTGATAGTTATATGATCGTACAATTTTAATGTTTTGAATATTATTATACAGACTGTTTTCGAGGGCTTTTCCAATACACAATCAATGTTAAATATTATTTATTACTGGCTGGCCGTCTGGTTACTGTGCGGAGTCAGTCAGCACACATGTAATGAGAACTGTTACTCTTAAATGAGTCAGTACACACAACACACACAGTCAATGAGTCAGTACACACTCTTAAATGACCAACAAACTACTATACGCTTCTCATATGCGTATGGTAGTTTGTTTGGACTGGCAGACGGCCTGTCAGTAATAAATAATATTTAACATTGTCTATTGGAAAAGCACTCCAAAACAATCTGTATAACTTGTTTGTTTAACGTTAATAAAAAAATATACCAGCATAACACTGATTGTAGAAAAGCATTGTTTGTTGCTGTCATACGAAATTATTTTTTGCCACATTATTTAACGAAATATAAATTTAAAAAGTCATGGCTTTAAGATAAAAATAGTATTTAAAAAGATATGAATAAAAAAAATAAAAAATCATACATTTGACCATTTTTAAAATATTAAAATCTTTCAAAATATACGATGAAATATTAAAACAAACGATTTTAAGGTTCTAGATTATAAGTTATAAAAAAATCGATGATCACGAATTAATCATTTTTTTGCGAATGCCCATTTTTATACCCAGTATATTTGTAAATATACAAGGTATATTAAGTTTAGTCCCGACTTTGTAACGCTTGAAAATATTAATCCTTGACAAAAATGCTTCAAAAATGTATTCATAAAATGGCCTAATCCGGCCATTTTCACATGTCCGTCCGTCCGTCCGTCCGTCTGTGAAGCCGATAACTCACGAACGAAAAGAGATAACGAGCTGAAAATTTTTGTGTGTGTTCTAGAGCAAAAAAGTAAGGTCAAGTTCGTTAATGGGCAAAATCGGAACATGTTTCCTCCTGCTATGACGGGGGGAAATATCCACCTTTGAAACCATAAGAGATAGAAAAAAAATTTTGAGACAAAAAATCTTCTTTTTAAAATAATTATCTTTTGTTTGAAAAATTTTTCCATAAACTCAATAGTTTTCTCATAATTTGTGCAGAAAAAAAATTTTGAGACAAAAAATCTTCTTTTTAAAATAATCATCTTTTGATTCATTAACCTGATTTACGGCTCGCTTAATCTGACGGTCTGCGTTGGTTAACGCTTTGCGTTGATTAACGTTTCGCGTGACGTCAAGCTTCGCTTTGAATAACTAACGCTTCTCATTAACCAACGCTTCGCGTTGACTGACCTACGGATCTCTTTACCAACGCTTTACATTTACCAACGCTTTCCGTTGATTTACTAAAGCTTCGCGTTGACTAACTTTTCGCGTCGCCTAACGGCTCGTTTTAAACTGATACCTCAATATTTAAATATATAACTCAATATTTAAATATATAAAAATCGCAAGAACATTAATATAAATTTTTTTAAATGCAAGAACATTTTTACTGTTTCAAGAAAAATTATTAACACAAAACAAACATTTACAAATAATTCATATTTTATAAACATTGAATAGGCAGAAATATTCACAATTCAAACATTGATATACAACTCAGTATATACTGGGTATTCAAACAATTAACTCAGTTAGTTGTTACATTACTTGTTAATTGATAAAATAACCAAATATTGCTGTAATTCAAATAATCATTTAAAAAAGGTTATTAATAGATGGTTATTAACAACTAAAATAAAAATATTAGTGATTTTGTGGTTAATAAATATTATATAGAAAAATCTGAAAGCTCTTTGTTTTAGTATTTAATTTTCATTGAATCGGTAGAAAATGATCAAATTTGTTATTTTTCAAATTAAAAAATGCTTACCTCTAAAACATAAATTTTATTTAAAAAAATCGTAATGCCTTTTAAATAGGAATATAGACAAACAATATGAAAAAAATTTTACACCACGGTTTTTTTTAATGATTAGTAACAGGTTAAAGTTTTGTCAGTAGCTTCCTTTCGACTAGACGTATAGATATTGTAAAATGTAATGTATACCGTCCCTGTAAACCTTAAATGGAAAATACAGTATATATAATTATTATTATATAACCAAAATTTCAAAACAAAAAATCTTCATCTTTTTAAAATAAACAACTTTTGTTTGCCAAATTTTTCCATAAACTCAATAGTTTTCTCATAATTTGTTCTCTAAAGTTCCTCGGAAATCAAAAAATATGCCCATCTTTAAAACCATAAGACATTTTTTTTAAATTGTGGGACAATTCAAAAATTGTTAACAATTAAAACATTGAGATACAACTCAATATATACTGAGTATTCAAACAATTAACTAAGTTAGTTGTTACATTACTTGTTTATTCTTATTTTGAACTTTGGTGATCTGCGATTTGGTTTATTTACATTAGCTTCCTAATAAAAATAGGCAAAATATTTCTTATCCAATCGAAAAATGATGAACTAAGTGTATCACATTTTTAATATAGAGTCTCTAGAAAACTCGAGAAAAATATAGGTGGTAGATCTATCTACGAACTGATATATACCTCCTAGACAGAATTCGGGTTGGTAACACTGACTCCCAGAGGCTTTTAACGTTTTGATCGACACTGAAAAAAATTCTTCTGAATTTGAAAAATTTATAATGTTTAGAAATTAAGAATTACTTAACTGTTAGAAATTAAATATCAATTTATTTTATTAAAATCACTGTAGATGTCCTATATTAATTTCAATTGTTTGATTAACGTAACCAATTAAGACATGACATATTATAGTAGTAACAATTCTAATGAACTATTTATGTGTTTTAATTAATTAATTGGCTGTAGAGGACTCTTGGAGCGCTGTATGCTTAGACTAGTGAAGTCGAATAAATTGAACATACTTAAAATTATCGTACATAAGCATCATATTATCGTAGATTTTGTCACATATTCAAAGTTGGATGTATATATGATCGTACAACACCCGAAATTATGTGACGTGTACGATAGTTTTGTGTAAAATAGGAATACTGCTGCTGACTCACTACATAACTTTGGCCTATGGACAGAATCGGCATACCGTCTGTTTAGTTTACATCTTCGTATCATATATCCCACGAGTATGAGAGAGTCAATATGTACATATACATTAAGCAATGTGTATGAGAAGGATGTCTTATAGCTTTGATAAACAAGAATATTTTTCAAAATAGTGAATAATATTCATAACGAGTATGAAAGAGTTCATATGTATACATTTAGCAATGCGTATGAGAAGGAGGTCTTATAGGTTTCTGTGGTTGGTGACCACTCGAACAGTTATGAAAAAAATGCTTGTTCATCAAACATATAAGACCTCCTTCTCATACACATTGCTTAATGTATATGTACATATGTACTCTCTCATACTCGTGGGATCAATGATACGAAGATGTAAATTAAACATAGTGTATATACATGAATGTGTGTATGTAGATACTCAAACATTTGTATATGCTACATATGTGTGTACATTACGTGTATTATGCTAATGTAATTTACCATAGGTGTAGTGTACTACATCTGATTGCGTTAAAAATTTTAAAATACATTGTGTTGATTTTTTATTAATATGCACTTGATGTTTTGTAGTACAGGTGAAAAATCGTGTTTCATATTTAATCCACTACAGAAAAAAATAAAAATGAGCTTGTAACTAATGATAAAAATGTTATCATAACATTGACATGTTCACAGCGCACGACTGGGAAATTGAACCACTAAATTTGTAGGATAAGGTGACCAGGAAATTATACATACCATTATTAATTAACAGCATAAAAATCTGCTTGTTACTAATAACTTATGTATACCCCGTTATTTGAACATGTTGGGGGTGGAGGACCTGCTTGTCACACCATCCATTATGTAAGCCACAATTTTTTTTGAAGTCTATATTACATTATCTCTCAATTTAAACTAACAAATTGACTGTTAATGATAAAATTTTTGCTCTCGTTAAACCAACAAGTTACTCTCTTACGCGCTTCGTTAGTCACTATTATCGATAATTTTTGCGAGAAAAAAGTTGGGCGTCTCATCGAAAGGAAGCTACTGACAAAAATTTTGACTGTTACTAATCATTAAGAATAACCGTGGTGTCTTGTTGACTATCTATTCCGTTCGAAAACAATGAAGTTTTGAAGTTATTTATGCAATTTTGCTTTAAAAAAATGAATGTATTTGATTCATCAAAAAAGGCGCAACAAAGCAGTTTTTGAAACTCATGCCAATTATTGCTAGTCTACACCCAATTTTTTATAGCTAAACTAATACAGGATATAACATATATTCAACTCAATGTAATAAACAGAGTAAAATATAATTAAATATTATAAGGATCAAATATATTTGGTGAATATAATAATAATTTGAACTTCCTTCAGCTGACAACAAAAACGTGGTTATAAAATTTAAGAAAATTAACAATTCAGATTGGTTAAATTTGAACGGGAGTGTATAAACGGGACTTTAGTCTGTATTCTATCCAGAAATAGTAACTTTACTATCATTAAATAATTCTAGACATTGCTTTCCTCCTAAAGAAATGCAGCTATTGTTTTTGTACCGTTGATATAATTTCTTAAAAATTTCTTCAAATGTTCATCGATCCTAACTAATAGATGTTAATAAAAATGACTATGGTAAAAAAACGATTCTTGTTTAAATAAACATGTAATTTTTGTACGTTTTATTTACCATGGTTGAAATCAACTGAGTTAAACAACATCATTCATTCGTTTGTTTCACATGATTTTCTTGTTTTCGGGTATTAGCCATTACTCAATTTTTTTTACAAAAGCACGCAACAAAGGTATTATAATAATTGTTTGAAGTGTCCACCATTCACACGCGTGCCAAGATTGAGAAGTAATTAAAATAAACGCTTTAGATAATTTCTTCGTCAACTCTACGCGTATTTGTTGGATACGTCCCCATAGATGAGCCTCATTTTCTATCAGTTCTGGTAAACTACTGATTTAAGACGACCCCATTTAAAATAATCCAATGAATCAGGATGATCAGGAAAACGTGGTGGCCAATTTACGGGGGAGCATCGTTACCTCTACCTATCCATTTGTTTGGATATTCTTGATTTAGGATATTTCTGACGCCAACGAAAAAAGGGGTGTAGCTCCATCATGCATTAGCCACATATCTCTTTGAAATTTCAGAGGTAAATCTTCCAGTAACCCTTGCAACGTATTTTCTAAATGCTGTAAATAAATTTCTCCCGTTAACTTTTGGTGTAAAATGTTAGAACCAACAATGAAATTTCCTATTATGCCGTCCTATGTATTTATTTTAAAATCATGTTAGAAATGTGTCACTTTTACTGCATACGGATTTCATCGACATAGACGTGTGCATTATGGAAATTTGCGCATTTCCAGAATCTTGGAGTGAAAGGTCTTTAACTCACATATTTTGGTAGGGATGGAGCAATTGCCCTATGTGTACCCTATTAACGGTATTTTCGTTTCTCTGCTCTAGCTTACTCCCGTTTCTCTGCTCTGTTGTCTCGTGCTTACTACTGAATTTTCTTCAACTCTAACCAGAATATCGTCTTCAACTGCAGGAACCCATACAAAACGCTCCCTTCCATAATCAATGATAATCAGGAGCAACGCGATTGGTTTATCGAAGACGTCTTTCTAAAGCAGAGAATAGGTATTGGATGCCTTGGTATACGACGATCTGGATATCTTTCAGAGTACACCTTTGCACACTCTCGAATATTTGCTTGACAAAAGCCAAACACCAATAACGTATTGGTATATTAATTCGATTAAGAAAACTGTCAAATCTTAATCAAAATTAAATGATCTTAAACGTGACAATTGTTTAATTTAGAAACTAGAACAACCAACAACCAGAATAGTTTGAGTAAAGACTAGTATCTGTAAACTTGAAAAACCGCATTCCGAAAAGAGCTAACATGTAAAAACCATAAGGAATGCACTGAAACGCATGAAGGGTGTTGTTTAAAAGTGCTATTTTTATCTAAAAATACCTGGAACATATTACAAAACTACAACTTAAATAGAGTACAGCGCCCAAGCGGAGCAACTTTTAGGGGGGTTAGTTTAGCTCAATCGCTTGGTTTTAAGCCAAAGTATATGTAGTTAAGCGTTATAAAGACCATTTTGGTTCACCCTGGTCACCCGACCTGAAATGTTAATTTTCTTATATTTCATAAAACTCCTCACTTTTGTAGCTGTCTGTATAATCATTCATTTATAAACAAAGATAAGTAGTATATATTTTAAGTGTGAAAAAGAAAAGGAAGTATAGTAAAAAACATTTACTACAAGAATAATCAATATTGTGAGAGACTAATGTGGTTCAGATCTGTTCAATTTTATTGAACGGGAGTATGAATAAACATAAGAAAATTTTACAAAACGTGATTGATTTTTAACATCTATTAGGTAGGATCGAACATTTTAAGAAATTTTTACGAAATTCTATCAACGGTACAAAAACAATAGTATTTCCTTGGGAAGAAAATGATATGAAAATAATATAAAAAACACAGGTAAGCAGGAATATATATATACAGGCAAAAACCCCTTAAAATCGGCCTGTCGCACTACCGTACACTAGATAGGTACAGACTATAGGCTGATAGGCTACATGCTGTGTATAAAATGAATGAAAACCTCCAAAAATCGAAAAATATGTTTTGTTCCCTTTCTTTCAAACCCCAAAACCTCCATTACTCGAAATTTCAACCCTCTATATATTGAAATAATCAGTCTCTACCCGCCATTTCGGTACATATTTTCCCTCTATAACTCGAAAAAATCAATTGGACGAGTGTATCTCGAACATAGGCATTGTTTGATTTTACAAAATTACTTAGAAAGAATCTTTACCTCTACAAGTCGAAATCCTTCATAAGTCGAAAACTATATAACTCGAATTTTGTTTAGTCTCCCTTGAAGTTCGACAGAGGTGCTTATATATATATATATATATATATATAAATATTTAAATAGATATATATATATATATATATATATATATATATCCAACTTTTTTTTCTTAACAAGTTTTAAATTATATATATATATATATATATATATATATAAATATATATATATATATATATATATATATATATATATATATATATATATATATATAAATATATATATATATATATATATATATATATAATTTAAAACTTGTTAAGAAAAAAAAGTTGGATACATACTTTTTTTTAGCATTTATTAAACAAAGTCTAAAGGTGCCCAGTACGCAAACTAGTATTGCGGTTAGTTTTTAGTTAAATAGTCACAATTGGAAGTGGTAATAACAATATTTAGAATCATTAAAATCTTCTTTTTTTTGTAATTTTACTTATAGGAGCAACCAAAATGGTTACATATTGGAATATTTATGCATCTTTTAGTTGTTGTAGTGGTTAGTTTTGTATTCATTTATGCTGGCATATCCATTTTAGCTGATACAAATATGCCACAAAAAGGAGCTTTGACCATTTTTAAGGGAATTACAAATGCTGGTAAGACTTTGATAATTAAGTTACAGTCATTAGTATAATTAAGCCAATGGAGAAAAAATTGAGAGATATTTTAATAAACCATTAATTGTTTTCAAACCTGTCGTACATTGATCAAATTTTTATAGATCATTTGGATCGAATCAATCGGTTTTCCAAAAACGTTAAGTAACACCAAAGTTTCACAATTTTTATTCGATGCATATTTTTGAAAACCGAATGGATTCGGCATTTAAAAAAATAAATTTTGGAAAAATGCATTTTGAATGTAACAATATATTGTTTAACATAATATATCAATCGACAATCTTGTTCGTGATTATACCAAGTACAGATTTCTTTCTTAACTATTACTTTTTATATTTTGTAAGGTTGATATGTAATATACCGATTTTCAAATCAACATTTAAATAAAACAGATCTGTTACATTTTCTCATCTATATACTTTATATAATTTTTAGTGATTATATTTATATATTTTTTATTACAGTATTTGGATCATATTTTATCATTGTTGTAAATAGTTTACGTATTCAACTTGAAGATGGAACAGGTGGCCGTAACTATAATATTTAAGAAATAAATATTAAAATTTTGTTTGCCATAAATTTATAATTGATGTTAAAAT
Source organism: Nineta flava (assembly GCA_963920215.1). Taxonomy (NCBI): domain Eukaryota; kingdom Metazoa; phylum Arthropoda; class Insecta; order Neuroptera; family Chrysopidae; genus Nineta; species Nineta flava. The sequence goes on from OY986040.1 coordinate 67,864,168, forward strand.
AAATTATGAAATTGATATTTCACTTTCATATCAAAACGTAAAATTTTTTTAATGTTTTTATTTTTAATTATTAATATGAATTATATTGACACTGTGACCTATATTATATATTAAATTTATGGATGACGGGTCGGAATAATCATGTGTAAATGATAGTCTGTCCAAAATAGTTTTAACATGTTTGTATAGACTTATGGTATGTAGTTTTATAAATTTGGCAATATTGTATTCAGCTATATACATTATACCGTACGCTTTGTTTACATCTTCGCATAGTAGATCTCCCACGAGTATGAGAGAGTACATATGTATACATTAAGCAATGTGTATGAGAAGGAGGTCTTATGTGCCTATGTGTTTTGTTGAAACAATCACTCACTCAACCACTCGAATAGTTATGAATATTATTCACTGTTTTGAAAAATATGTTTGTTTATCAAACCTATAAGACCTCCTTCTCATACACATTGCTTTATGTATACATATGTACTCTCTCATACTCGTGGGAGATCTACTATACGAAGATGTAAACTAAACAGTAGATATATATATCGCTCGTATACTCCCAGAAACTAATCTGACTTCCGTTAAGTTAGCCACCCGACTTCATTTTCCAGAACTTTTCTTTATGCAAATCGTTTGAGAATCGTTGAGAGTTAGAAAATTATTCAAGAGTTACAATTTTTCACGTAAAATTAAATTTTTTATGTGAAGTTAGCCCTCAACTAGAAATCTGAAAACTTTTACTAATGCAAATCGTTTGAGAGAGCACAACAATTGTTTGAGAGTGAATATTTTTTACATAAAAACGATTTTAATTTTGTGTGTGTGAAATCGTTTTCACACACACCACGTTTTATCCAATTTTAGCACAATACAAAAAACAAACTAAAATAAAGTGACCTTCATATACGAAATATATGTTTTACTTGTTTTATAAAATAATATTTGTAAAATATGTTATAAAAAGTTATTTAAAAAAATGTTTTTAAAATCTATAACATTTAATTATATGTACTTCAATACTGTAAGTTCTTTTACGTTTGTTAAACTACTATTTGTATTTAAATAAGTAATCAAATATAAATTTATATAACCATAAACATTGTTTTTGTTTTCAACGTCAGCCTGTCCACGAAAAATTATATGTATATAAAAAATGCGCTGCATAAATAATTTTTGATTTAACATTAGAATATCCTTTCCTTCAAGTGTATATGTATTTCCGTACAATCAATTTCACAACGCTTGAGTAAAATCTCTTCAAATAGCGGATTTTTAACTTTACTACAGTAAATAATTAAATTTTAGTGAATTTGTTTTCTTCAGTAGATAATTAACTTTTTCGACCCCGCAATAAATAAATTAAATCTAAGTACATCAAAATTAATCATTTACTTTAATTTCCTGTTCCTAAAAACGTATCAAGTGTAATCAAAATCAGTCGAGTGGTGCTTAGACATTTGAAGAAAAAAAACGGAGCTTAAAAACGTCCAAGTTCATATGAGCTTTTCTTCTTATTTTTGGGATATAAATCGTCTATTAAATTTTTGGGTTCTAGGCTTGCCCTGAATATATGACCCAGCGGAGTTAAAAGATGCTCTGCTCCTTTTTGTATAAGCACTGGTGCCGGTGTTTTAGAGGGATCGAATGAGTTTATTGCCCATTAGATCTCTGAGCGGTTAATGGTAATCGCCGCCCTTATCCAGTCCTCGCTTGTCGGTAGGAGGCCTTGGTTAAACTGCACTTGAGAAGGATTTTCAATGTCTACTACCGGAAAATGAATCCAGATCAGTGTCTCGAGTGTATCCTTCGCGGAGCTAGTATACTCACCATCGGGTTTACGCACTGACCCGATGGTGTCAGCGTGCTTTTTCACTAGGGTACGAATAAGTTGCATCTTACTCGTGCATGTATACATCGTCTTCATTTTCCGTCGTCCGTATGTGATTGCGTCTGTATGTATATGTAACAAAGACACCATGTCCTTGTCACTACATATAGACAGCGATAAAATACGGATACATTTTAAAATACGGGTTGTACATATGCTGTATATATAATTTCAATACATTTGAATAACTTGAACACTTGCCGATTTCAGTTAACAATTTAATAGAATTAAACATACGTATTTCTGATAGTTTGCTTAAATACTACTTAAATACTATCTGACATATAAATTTTTATTTTCATATAAATGTTCATTAGTTTATACATTCCTTGTTTGTTACGTTGAATAATGCAATAGTCTCTCTCTCTCTACAAGTTTTTTTTTTTTAATTTCTATTTTTTTAAATTTTTCTTATACAGGCTGCAATTGATTTTAATGGATTTTAAGATGGCTGCCAGTTATGGATGTATACTAATTATTCTAAACTTTTAAATTTGCTAAATATTTTTCAATTAACATATGAGGGAAGTAAGTTAAGTTTACTTTAAGTTTGAATACCTGCCTGCAGGTAACCGTAGCAGTAATAAGCAGCGCTGCCTGCTATTACAAGATTTGTCGTATTGTATACTATGTTCTTTAAAAAGCAAAATTCAATTAACACGTGAGGGATTTAATTATAAAAAAATCAATTTTTAATTAATTAATTAATGTTAATTACAGTAGAACTACCCTGGCAGACATTACATTGCCAAATTGTTTATATTGCAATAAGCGTTTTTAATAATATTTCAATCAATTAACAAATGACGGAAGGTTTTCACTAATGCAGGATCTTAGACCAATAGAAATAGCTTCAGTTGTTTATTAGGTTATTGAAAGTTGTTTATTAGGATTATCAAATAATATTGTAGCATTTGTTTTTGATACGACAGCTTGAAATACAGGTAGATTCAATGGTGCATGTTCTTTATTAGAAAGAAAAATTGAACGTGATATTCTATCTTTGGGTTGTCGACACCATATTTATGAAGTAATTTTATTCACAGTTTTTGAACAATGCAAAGTCAGTATTATGTCTGGACCAGATATTCCGTTGTTTAAAAAATTTAAAAGTCATTGGAATAAAGTAAATACAGGCAATACAGTAATCATTCCTCACAGATGATTATAAAGAATTTCTCGACTTGATCATAATTTCCTTGGATATATATATATATATATATATATATATATATGTATATATATATATATATATATATATATATATATGTATATATATATATATATATATATATATATATATATATATATATATATATATATATATATATATATATATATATATATATATCCAAGGAAATTATATATATATATATATATATATAAGTTTATTTTATTATCGGCGTAGATTGGTCGCTGGTTCTACCTAAAGGACACCGGAGCCAAAAACGAAAGAGATGGTTTCGAAATCCGATGTCGCTGTCGACATTAATAATTATAATTATTTTGTAAATATTTTTATTTATTTTTAAGTTAGCCGCACGCATTATGTAATTACCGAACTTGCTCCTTCATCGATCGTTGACATGGAGGTTGGAATGGTGTACGAGGAGCCGACTGTTTGTATGAAAGTCAGGAACAATAACTTTCACTAGTCAACTAGTTGCTGTATTTGTAAAGCTAAATCACAGTCCAGTATTATGAACTTGTTGAAATAGTGATCGTTGAAATAAAAGTTACAGTGTATGTTTGATCTGGACTCGTTGCGTTTATGATGAACAATGTAAATTAATTAATAAAAAACCTATTTTGACAAAATGAAAACCCGACTTCAAAAATCAAATATTCTATAACAAAAAATGTACTAAAAAGTAAAAAAATAATTGCATATTCTTGTGACAATTTTAGTTCACCTAAGCAAAAACTTTTAAATATATATCTACAATTATTGTTATTTTTGGAGTCGGTGTCAGCATAGAGAAATTCACATAACTTTTGGACACCGCCTCCAAAAATAACAATAATTGTACATATATATTTAAAAATTTTTGCTTCGGTACTAAAATTGGCACAAGAATATGCAATTATTTTTTTACTTTTTAGTACATTTTTTGTTATAGAATATTTGACTTTTGAAGTCCGGTTTCCATTTTGTCAAAATTGGTTTTATTTCTCGCTTTTTAGTGACTTTGAAGTTCTATAACTGATTTTATTTGTCTAAATGTGGGTAGATCTACTAAACGACCAGCTAATAGATTTTCAGTTGTTTTTACAATCATTTTGTTTTCTTATTTTCCCAGTGTGAATGAGTATACCCTTTAAAAAAAAAATAAAAATTCGCAGAAATCGGTTATCACATATAAAATGGGGATTTTCCTGGATTTCCAGGGGATCCCCTCATCAGAATGCGAGGAAGATTTTGTGACAATGGGACCAATGGGAAACCAAACCCTTTAAAACAAAACAAAGAAATTCAAACTCGATTCATAAATGACGGAGGTTCTTGAAGAAAAAATAAATGATCATTAAAAAAAAATGAGTATAAATATAAATGAAAAAATGATGATGTTTATATACTATTTACGGAGTGCGCAATAATAACGTTTGTTAGTTTGTTTGTGGAAGCCTTTCTGATAACCCCTTTGAAATTATTATGAATTCCTTGGGCCCTATAGAATCCATAATGGGTTTTATCAGAAACTGTGTATTTTGAGTCCGTAAGAAAGTATGAAAATATTACAAACAATCAGTTAAATTGAATATGTAATTGTTGAACTCCCTGAAATACTTAAGTTCTATATTATTTTATATTCCTTTAAAAGGAACAAAACGCAAACAAATATGTGTTTTTTTATAAAAAACAAGGTTTATTTAAATAAATATAAATTTCAAATTTAACCGCTAAACATAAAAAAAACAAAACTACCATGAACATATTGTTTACAAAAATGAAAAATGTTATCTATGATTAACATAGAAACAGAGAGAATAATATAAATTTATTTACAAAAAAGAATTAACCTAAAATTAATTAATTGTACTTTTGGAAGAATAAATGAAAGATCTGTAAATCTCAGTGTATTTAATTTTTAACCGACATCGTCAGTACGAAATGCGATTTAAAATCGAATAAGCAACATAATTGTGATTAGTTTATGCCAAAATAAACGTTTCAAATTGAAACCGGCATAAAATAATTTTTACACAATTACTGCAAGATACAATTGAAATTATTAATAAAAAAAAGAAAATGTTGATTAACCAAAATGGTATTTAAAGAAAATACCGTAAAAATCAACATCATTAATAAATTGAAACATGAATATCTTCCAAAATTTAAAATTAATCTTTATAACCTAACAAGTTTGATTGAAAATAATTGAAGTTATGGTTTTACCAAGCTAGCTCTTTTCAAGTAAATATCTTTTTTTTTAATTTAAAATAAATAATGTAATACATCACCAATATGAATTGCTATGATCCGACCATGTATTAAAAAATAATTAAAATCGATGAATAATTTTAATAAAGTATTATTAAAATTAGATGTTAATGGTTCGGTCGATCGCAGGAAAAAAGCGTGAATTTTTAGCTAATATCGTCGATAATAACTTTTATCGGATAGTGGGGGTTGCAAAAATGAATGTTGTGTTTATTATTCGAGCGTTACATAATTTGTTATTTTTTACAATAAATATCAAAACAGAAATATATAAAGGATGATTAGAATTAGCTTGAATAATAAATACCACTATCATTCCACCCCCGTTTGAAAAGCGAACCGCTTGGCAAATGTAAAACAAAATATCTGTCATAAAATTACTATATGAAAATACTTAAATATTTGTAAAATATATCAGTATACCCTTCTGTTGAGACGGAATGATTTTATTTTTAAAACAGTGCTATCGATTGTAGTACGGTCGTAAATTGTAAATGCTGGAACTGATGATTTTATCGTTGTTACCAGTACGTATTCTCACTGAAGTGGGGGATGTAAATTTTAAAATTCTGTACGGACCCATAAACTTTTGTTTGAATTTAGGTGAAACATTAAAATTATTATTGGGAGCATTATTTTTCACCATTACCCATTGACCAACTTTAAATTTAGATGCTGTGGGCCTGTTAGTTGTTTGCAAGACACGATGTTGATGTGCCAATTTTACTGCGTTGTCAATTTGCAGTTTTGTTGGTGCCCGTTCATCCGTAATTAAATCAGTTAATTGCTGAATAATGGTAAATGGTGTTTGTAATAATCTTCCAAAGTAGGCTTGTGCAGGCGATGTATTGATGGTTTGTTTAAAAGTATTATTGTAATTTAAGATGACAAACCCCAAAAATTTCACCCAGTTTCGATGTCGAAGTCCATACTGCTTTAGCAGACAGCTCAGGTTGTATTTAATAATTTTATTTAATGTTTCCGCTTTATTTGAAGTTGGAGTATACGGAGTGCAGAAACATGACTTGATGCCATTGTTGAATAAAAACATTTTCCACTTATGTGATGAGAATGCTGGCCCATTATCGCTTACTACGTTCTTCGGAAAACCATGTTGAAGAAATATTTTTTGTAGACAATCGATAGCTGTTTCAGTCGTTTGTTTGCGACATGGAATCGCAAAAGCGTATTTTGAATATCCGTCTACAACAGAAAAAATATATCTGTAATTATCAGGAGTTTTAATAATTGGACCAATGTAGTCCACAAATATTGTGTCAAAAACATTAGTTGGTACAACCGAAGATAATTTAATTTTATCGACACGAGTATATGGTCGCATTTGTTGACAAACTTTACATGTTTTAACATAATCTCTTACAATTTTATATAAGTTTTTAAAATAAAAAATTCGGGAAATATCCCTGAAGGTTTTTATGACAGAATTATGTGCACCATATTTCGAATCATGAAAGTACGTCAATATATAATCCAAAAGTGTATCTGGTAACACTATCCTTTTAAGTTTTTGTTTCCCGACAAATTTATAAAGTAGTCCGTCTCTAATGTAAAAATTTTTATCATTAATACCGTTTTTAATTGACTGGTAAATGATTTTACAAGATTCGGATTTCCTTTGTTCATTTTTAACGGACAGGAAATCATTAATTGGATCAGATAATGCGTTAATACATTGATGGTTCGAAACATTGTTAATCAAAGTATTATTTTCAATTTCAGAGTGATCCAGTGAGTTTTTGATTTTTGAAATTAAAGATGAATAACCTGGATCATCGCTATTCATATTCTGTATTTTATTTATTTGTTTTGATGTAGATTCAACAGTTTGGTTTAAGTTAAGATTATCGGATTCAAAAAGACGAGAAAGAAAGTCAGCCATATGGTTAAGTTTCCCTTTAATGTGTTCTGGAGTAAAATTGTATCTAGAAATTTTTAATATCCATCTGGATAACTTATTAAATTTTTGAGGAGTATTGAATAACCATAAAAGACTGCGGCAATCAGTTTGTAATATAAAATGCCGATCAAGTAAAAAATCTTTAAATTTTTCTAACGTTAGAATAACAGCATACAATTCTAGTTCATGTGAATTATATCTCATTTGTGCATGGTTTAATTTCTTAGAAACAAACATAATTGGGTGAATACCGTCCGAGAAATTTTGTAGAACACCCCCAACTCCCGTTGAACTACCATCGCATTGAACTATAAAAGGTTTAGAAAAATCCGGGAATTTTAAAACAGGGGCCGAAATTAGTGCTGTTTTGAGTTTGTTAATTGCGTCTAAATGAATTTGTGTAATTTTAAATTTAATATTTTTCTTTTTTAGTCATTTAACGGAGCAACTATGTGACTAAATTTCGGTATGAACCTGGAATAAAATGCGGACGCCCCAATGAGCCGGGAAATATCTTTTACGTTCTTTGGAGTAGGCATGTCATTTATCGCTTGGACCTTTAATGGGTCCATGTATCGACCGTCTGAAGAAACGATACTTCCTAATAGTCTGACTCTTGACATGCAGAAACGAGCTTTCTCTTTATTAATAGTAATGCCGAGTTTTTTAATTTTAGAAAAAAGAAGATCTAAATGAACCAAATGTGAATCTAAATCTGGGCTATGAATTATTAAGTCATCATAATAAATTAAAAGGAATTGATGACGAAATTCACTCAAATTAGAGTATAAAAATCGTGCTAATGCCTGTGCCGAAACATTAAGTCCAAAAGGGACATAATTCCACTGATACGTTCCGAATTGTGTAACGATGGCTGTTACGTGTTTGGAGTCTTCGCTCAAGGGTATTTGATTAAAGGCCTGTCGCATGTCGACAAGTGAGAATACTTTAGACGACCCCAAACTCGCAAATATATGTGCCATATTAATGGAACTCATCGGATCAAATTGTATATGTTTATTTAAAAATCTATAATCCGCAACTAAACGATAAGTATTGTCTTTTTTGGGGACAAAAAAGACAGGACTAGCGTAGGAGCTATTAGATGGGGATAAAATCCCCTGTTTTACTAAATCATTAACATGACATTCCAAGATTTTAGCTTTATCTGGAGCCAGGTAATATGGTGATTTTACAACGGGAATATTATCTTTTAATTTAATTTTATATTCATAACCTTTTGCTTTGCCTGGTAATTCAGAGAAAATTGATTGATAATTAAATAATAAGGTTTCAAGTTTTTTATTTTGCATCTTGTTCATATAAACTTTTGATTCACAAATTGCTGATAAAATATTATTATTTTTGTCACCACTTAAAAATGGTAATTGTACTGTAGAATCATGATAAAAATTTATTTTAGAAGATGAAAAATTCAAAACTATACCGCAATGGCGGAGCGTTTTGCAACCAATTAATAAATTGAATGGTAAATTTTCGACAACACAAAATTGTTGTGTCCAACTAAAATTAGCAATTTTAAAATGTAACATTGCTACTTGAGTTACATTTAAATTATTATTACCAGGTAAGGCAATGTAAAAATTAGTATTTAAGATTTGAATATCAGGTTTTAATTTTTTTAATTTATTTAAGGTTTTAGCACGAATAGCATTAATTGTTGACCCAGAATCTAAAAGTGTGGTAAATGGGAAACCACAAATAAAAACAGTTTGAATTGGTAAAGAATATGAATTTAGTATAAAAGAATTGTTAGGTTTCAATTCAAGTTTTTTGAATCAGAAGGGATTGTATTAATTTTAATATTACGATTATTTTCATTATATTTGCGTTTTCGACAATATGCAATTGTGTGCGAATGTGATTTGCAATATGTACAAAAATAATTGTTTTTGTTAGCAGAAGTAGTAATATTTGAATTATGCGGTAAATTATTTGTTACAGAATTATTTGAATTTAATCTAGCTTGTACTTCCTCCATTTTACATATTATTTTCTGTAAATCTTCAAAGTTTGAAGGAATTGGTGTCAAACCCATAATTTGTAGCGTATTATGGTTTGCATGTGCAAAAATAATTTGAATAATTTCAGATTGTGGCAAGTTTGAAATTAAAATATTAGAAAATTGAATTATATTTGCAGAAAATTGTGAAAATGATTCATCATCATTTTGTGATCGACGAACCATTTTATCGATCAAAATCTGTTTGGCCGTGGGTGATATATATATTTCAAACAATTTTTGTTTTATTTCATCCCATCGTAATGATTTGCTAATGCAATCAGCCCAAAATTGATATGCATTTTGAGAACATTTACTGATTAATGATTTTGAAAGAAAATTAAATGGTATAATATCTATGTCGATAATCTTTTGAATTTGAGAAATGAATTTAACAATGTTTTCTGGACATGATAAATTCAAAGGGTTAATATTTTGCAAATAAGATTCAATTGACGGCTTTGAAAAAAAATTGAATGAATTATCTGAATTTTGGGATGGAGAGAAGTTCGCGTTAGAAGTATGATTAATTAAATTATGTAAAATGTCACTTAGCTCTTTGGTTTGGTTCTGTTGCTGTAACATGCCTTGTTGAAAAAATGTAAACTGCCTCACGGTGTCAGCTAACACGTGGTTAGTGGAAGCCAGTTGCGTAGAAATTGCTGCCGTATTGACCGCTGAAGCCTGTTGTGGTGAACTAAATATATCTTGTGATTCGCTTTGTGGAGTGTTAATGGTTTGAATATTTACAGTAGATATATTAGATTCATCTGTAACGTTGGGATCGGCATTCATTTGTGCCTCCATACTCCTCGTAGTAGGCATTTTGTAACAACATAATTTTAACTAGTAAATTATGAGTATCGTAACTACAAAAATAAATAACAATTTAAAGAAATATTAAGTATAAATAAACTTGTAAAAAAATATAAAAAATATATGTATTTCAGAAAGTATAAGAAAACAAAATTCAACAACAAAATGCTTGAAATACATTCATATATTACTCGCTACCAAATGAAGAAAATATAAAAGATCATTAAAAAAAAAATGAGTATAAATATAAATGAAAAAATGATGATGTTTATATACTATTTACGGAGTGCGCAATAATAACGTTTGTTAGTTTGTTTGTGGAAGCCTTTCTGATAACCCCTTTGAAATTATTATGAATTCCCTGGGCCCTATAGAATCCATAATGGGTTTTATCAGAAACTGTGTATTTTGAGTCCGTAAGAAAGTATGAAAATATTACAATCAGTTAAATTGAATATGTAATTGTTGAACTCCCTGAAATACTTAAGTTCTATATTATTTTATATTCCTTTAAAAGGAACAAAACGCAAACAAATATGTGTTTTTTATAAAAAACAAGGTTTATTTAAATAAATATAAATTTCAAATTTAACCGCTAAACATAAAAAAAAAAAAACTACCATGAACATATTGTTTACAAAAATGAAAAATGTTATCTATGATTAACATAGAAACAGAGAGAATAATATAAATTTATTTACAAAAAAGAATTAACCTAAAATTAATTAATTGTACTTTTGGAAGAATAAATGAAAGATCTGTAAATCTCAGTGTATTTAATTTTTAACCGACATCGTCAGTACGAAATGCGATTTAAAATCGAATAAGCAACATAATTGTGATTAGTTTATGCCAAAATAAACGTTTCAAATTGAAACTGGCATAAAATAATTTTTACACAATTACTGCAAGATACAATTGAAATTATTAATAAAAAAAAGAAAATGTTGATTAACCAAAATGGTATTTAAAGAAAATACCGTAAAAATCAACATCATTAATAAATTGAAACATGAATATCTTCCAAAATTTAAAATTAATCTTTATAACCTAACAAGTTTGATTGAAAATAATTGAAGTTATGGTTTTACCAAGCTAGCTCTTTTCAAGTAAATATCTTTTTTTTTAATTTAAAATAAATAATGTAATACATCACCAATATGAATTGCTATGATCCGACCATGTTAAAAAATAATTAAAATCGATGAATAATTTTAATAAAGTATTATTAAAATTAGATGTTAATGGTTCGGTCGATCGCAGGAAAAAAGCGTGAATTTTTAGCTAATATCGTCGATAATAACTTTTATCGGATAGTGGGGGTTGCAAAAATGAATGTTGTGTTTATTATTCGAGCGTTACATAATTTGTTATTTTTTAAAATAAATATCAAAACAGAAATATATAAAGGATGATTAGAATTAGCTTGAATAATAAATACCACTATCACTGTCAAAAATGGTTTGTAGCATCCAAACAAATTACAGAAAAACATAACACGCGAATTGAAAATATTGATGTTCGGTGGAAGGCCAGAAATGTCTGGTTTTGTCGAATGGGAAGGATTAAAGATGAAATAATACATCGTTATGTTGAGTTGTTGGATGGATTTTGGAAGTGTACGTGAATTAGATATAATTCAAGCTTAAAAAAGCATATTTTATATTGGATGAATTAATGATGGGTGGTGAAACACAAAATTCAAAATTCAGCCACATTGCCTCGTTCAATATCGGCAAAGCAAATAAATATTTAAAAATATTAATAATTCAAAATCCAACCCTGGTGTCAGATTTAAACTTGTACTGACGAAATAATTTTAAGGAATATAAACATGTGAAAACAGTGGTGTTTTTTGTTGTTTGTTTTCGTGTAAGGGACAAGAAAAATACTTTTATTAGATACTATTAATATATCCTTGAATTTGGAAGTCCGTACATTGAATCGTATCGAAATTTGATAACTTCTTGAGATTATTTTTTATTTATTTGTGAAGATTATTTAAACTGTTGATATTTGTTTTTTTTGTTCTTTAACTTGTGCAAACATAATTAATGGTATCGTGGTTGATCTTGGATTCGTCATTTTCCACCGAAAGCGTTGATTGAGTGTGGCTTGGTTATTGCTGTTGCAACTGAGCCTGTCCACGTGAAATACTTTTTTTTAAATTGTTATTGCGAAGTAAATTTCTTAATTTGTTTTCCGTATTGTTTTACTTCCTTATTATTTTTTCTGATTGTTTGTTTTCTGTTCGATATCTAGAGCATGGTAGTGCGACAGGCGGATTTTAAGGGTTTTTTTGCCTTCGAGCTTACAGTACTATTAAAGAAAAAGAAAAATTATCAAACCACGTAATTTATATCGGGAAATGGAAAATTTTGCATTTTTGTTAAGATAAAATTAACATAATAAAAGAAATCTATTTCTTCAATTTGTATGTTACCGCGCTCCGCGTCGGTACCATGGTAACCGCTTTACACGGTAACAGGGTAACCATTTTTAACAAATTAATAGTGTAAAATTATAAAAGTTAACTAATAATAATTTGTTAAAAGAACTGATATAAAGCTACATACACACAAGATAGAAAACTAGCGTATAGTTCAGAGATTGTGTGACTATACCTGCGTGACCGTTTCGTTTAGCCCAAAACTATACGTATAGTTGAACAATACGCTAGTTTTTTTAGCTATAGTATAGTAGAAAACTATCCTCGTGTGAACACAATCTTTAAAGACTATATGACAACCTTCAGCTATCCAAAAAGAATGGATAGCGGAGAGTTGATAGCGCTGCCACCAAGTAGGTGGACCAATGGAGGCTAATATTGGTTTAAACACAAAAGTGTATTAGAGGTCAGACAGACAGCTCAAGTGTGAACTCATCATCAAAACAACAAGTCGTTGGAGATACAGCTTGTCTCATATTTGTGTCGAGTTTCTTAATTAGTAACTCAACTTTTTCCAATAAATAGTCGAATACCTCAGCAGTCATCCGAACATAATTCAGGTAGCAATTTTCATCCTCTGTACGAAGTTCGTACAACAAATTTTGTTTATTATTAAATCCTCATAATTATTAATCCCGCCGCATAATCTACTTTTTTGTCCAAACAGACCTTTTCTTTCTTCTTTCCTCCACTCTTTTGAGGTTTATTATAACTATAAGACAAGCGGCACTCTTTTTTTTCACAAACATTTCAACCAATTTGGCTACGTACACACGGAATTGAACCACAGCAACGCTCAAAATTCAACAAGCAGCCCTACAAAACTTGACGAATATACTATACGTCTAGTTTTTTTTCCTCCTCGTGTGGTTTACTTGTATAGTAATATTTCTGTATAGCGTATAGTTCCACTATAGGATAGTAAAATTATGCGTATAGCTTACTATAACTAGAGCTCATGTGAACAGAAATGCTAGTTTACAATACCTATGGTAAAAACTATACACTAGTTTTCTATCCCGTGTGTACGTGGCTTTAAGCATAAACTTTAATTGTCGTTTTATAAGATGATGGCCATAAATAATACAAACTCTGACGTTGCTCTAAAAATTAAGATTTATTTATTAAAACCTATTTACAAAAACTATTTACAACGAAAACCTTACCTAAAAATAAAGAAACGACAATTCAAGTTTATACTTGATGTCGATTCTTTTAACAAATTATTATTCGTTAATTTTTATAATTTTACACTTTAAATTTGTTTAAGTGGTACCATGGTACCGACGCGGAGCGCGGTAACATACAAATTGAAGAAATACTTTTCTTTACATATATACTTAATATTTAGCAACACACCACTTTTGGGAGTTGTGCACGGTATTTAAAACCTTGCTGCTCTATGATTGGTCCATATTTCTATATATAATTATTATAAGTATTTAAATTTAATCCACTCCCAGAAATTCTAGAAGAATGCGGTTTTTTGTATTGGACGCAGAATTTCTGAAGCCTAAAATAAGAAACTTTGGGAAAGTTTATTTTTCTCAACGGAACATATCCAAAAATAGGAAAAACCAGAAATTACATTTAAGTGTTTAAATGTATGCCACTTCCAGACATTTTAGAAGGATTCGGTTTTCTGCTTTCGAATATCCGAAAAAAGGGGAAAAAATTGTGCTTATAACGGTTTAGTAGTTATAAAAACATGTTTTCTACATGGCAGTTTGATCAGATATAGACAATCGATTTTGAAAATCGATCTAGTGATGTTATTATGTTGATTGAACAATTCGATTAAAAATTTCCATCCATTATTTAGTTTGTCTCAATAAGGGCACATTTATTCAAATATTATAAGCTTTTATTTAGTTTTACCTGTCCCGGTGTCTGTAATCTTGTCTGGAGTCTTGCAAGTTAAATTTGAACAAATTCCTCAAATCGTCGGTAGCTATGTTACTGGCAGGAATACCCACGCCGGACAGGATAGCCTTGAGAGGCACGACCAAGAAACCATACGAAAACCCAAGCTACGGTGCGAGGCATTGTGCCTAATTCCCTTGGAGCAACTCACCAACTCCACTGTATCAATGCCCTCCCCATCAAGCGGCCGATGAGGTAGTATACGGCCCGATTTACTCGTGGAATCAAAATGGAAAAACACTGTAAAAATTATAATAACTCTGGGGCTCAAATCCCCTCAAAAAAAAAACTGCAGGTGCATCCAGCCCAGCAGAAAATCTGGACGATAAACTCCAGAATCCCTTCCTGAAGGTGGAAATGAAAAATCTCACGGGTGCAGCTCATAGAAAAGCATTTTTTTTATAGTTTGTACTCTTCTGCACCTTGGCAATCTGTCCTAGAACAATAAGCAACTGTGTTGACCAACTTCTAATCTGTATTTTAGTTTGTTATTATGAGAGAGCTTCCATAGTTAGCGCAGCTCTAATCTCTCTATGCGAATCTGGCGCTGAGGCTGGGGATGTTACATCTCTTCAGCCTCGTGTGCTGTTGTCCTCCTACTCCACTCAGTGCTAGTGCTAGATCATTTGTGTATTGGGCAAATATTTTCTGATATCTTAGGCAATGCTGACTTATTTCCTACTTTACTGTTCGTATATTGAGGTCTAGGTACATGTGTCTGTTGCTTATACTTTGGGGTATATTGAATATGTTTCTGAGTGCTTTGCTCTGAAATCTTTCTAAAACTTCGATGTTGCTATTGCTCGCTGTGCCCCATAGTTGAATGCCATATGTCCAGATTGGCTTAATGTTAGCTTTGTAATCCATCATTTTACTCTCGTTGCTTAGTTGGGAGTGTTAAGCTAAGAGTGGCGACCTGTTAGCCAATATATACTGCGGAGTTTTCTGTCAAGTTGCTTAAGCTTGGTCCAGATGTGCTTCTGCCAAGTCAATCTCCGATCTAAGTGTAGACCCAAGTATTTTGCGTGGTCTTCTTGTGGGATTTCTTCATTATTTAATTTTACTGGCGGGCTGGTTTCTTTTCTGAGTGTGAAAGTTACATGAGTGGACTTGGTTTGGTTTTCTTTTGCTTTTATTCTCCATTGTTTGAACCACTTCTCTATTACGTTCAGATGGTTTTGTGGTTGGGATGAAGCAGTTTCTGCGTTGGAATATACTGACAGGATAGCAGTGTCGTCAGCGTAGGTCGCAGTTATTGTGTCCTCATTAGTTGGAAGGTCCGCAGTATAAATCAGGTATAAAACCGGTCCCAATATGCTGCCCTGAGGGACACCAGGGCGAATCACGTATAGGGCAGAATATTCACAATTACATTTAACTTGAAAGCATCTTCGGTCGACGTAGGATAATAGTATGTGGTAGTATGAATGCGGAAGTAGCTTTTTAAGTTTGTATGCCAGTCCAACGTGCCACACCTTGTCAAAGGCTTGATTTATGTCTAAAAAGGCAGCAGAGCAGTACAATCGATTTTCTAGGCATCTACTGACGATGTCTACAGTGCGATGTACTTGTTCAATTGTACCATGTTCTTCTCGGAATCCAAATTGGTGGCTGGGGATTATGTTTTTTAGGTGCTCTTTCATTCTGTTTAAAAGGATTTTTCCATGAGTTTACCAATTACTGGTAGGAGGCTTATATGTCTATACGAGGTTCTTTCTTGTGGGGTTTGCCTGGTTTAGGCACCATTATGACTTGAGCAATTTTCCATTGTCATGGGAACTGTTCGAGCCTAATGCAGGCATTGAAGATCTTCACTAGGCTCATGATTCCCTTGTGTGGTAGATGTTTCAAGAGTGTTGCGTCGACAAGATCGTAATCTGGTGCTTTTTCTTCCTTTAGATTTCTTATTTCTCTCAAAATCTCTTTAGGATTTACGCTTTTTAACGGTAGGCCCATTTGTAGCGGTGAATTAAGGTACTCTTTTATATCTGTGTGTTCCTGGTCAGCGAAGGTATTGTCTTTCTCCTTACCTGAACTTGCCCACCCTCCCATGTTATCTCTAATAGGAGTTATTTGAGCTTTAGGTTTCTTTAAGGTTTTGGTTGCTTTCTACAGCGAATAATTCGTATCTACTGTGGGTAATAGTGTTGACAGGTAGGTCTGGAGGTTGTTGTTAGTTATCACTTCTATGAGGCTCTTTAGTTCTTCGGAGCATTTATTAAATTAGGTTTTATCTCTCGGGTACCTAGTGGTACGCCAAGTTTTTCTAAGTTTTATTTTTTTTTTTTTTTTGTCTTTGATGATCTTAGGGTATATATTGTGTTTCAGGGGGCTTCCTTTGCTTTCAGGTGTTGCTTTGTTGGCGGCTCTATGAATAATAATGTTTAATTCCTCGACGGCGTTTTCTAGTATTCGATCGTTAAGATCTTTTTATGTAACTTTACTTCTGTGACCATGACGCTTTGGTATATTTTCCATTTTTTTCGTATGGTATAGCCGTGTGGGGGGCTCAGTTTAGATCAGCGTTGTACTGATGTTGAGGATAACTGGAGTGTGGTCCGAGCTTAAGTCGACACACGATTCCATTTTTGTGAAGTTCCTGTCAACATTTTTTGTAATAAAAAAGTCCAGTAAGTTAGGAATCTTGTTTCTGTCAGTTGACCAGTAAGTTGGTTCGCTATTGGATTAATATTGGGTTAATAAGTCGGGAGCCCCAGTGTGTATGCTTGGAATTCCAGTCGCCACCACAGATAAATCTGGGACCCATTTTAGCAAAAAAATTTTCAAAATCTCCTGATATTATTGTGTGTCTAGGAGGGCAATTAACTGCAGATATTACCGTTTCGGGGATATTACCTCCAGAGGATAGTGTTTGATATTGTTTTTGATAACAATTGCTGTTCCTTCATGACTGTTTCCCGATGGATGATTCGTTGTGTGTACGGTAAAATATTTAAATGCAACATGAGATTTAGCGGTAAACCTTGTTTCAGATATTAGGGCTATGTCTATCAGCTCTGTGTGGAGGAAGGCTTCTAATTCTTGACGTCTTTCAAGCCGTTGGCGTTCCAAGCTATTACTCGGAGGTTGTATCCAATCATTTTTTGGAAAGACTGCTGACCAGCTGGACAATGCTGTTTAACATTTTGTTCATCATATTTTCCATTACAGCCATCATTGTCTGCTGGACCTTTCCAGGTATAGTTTCCAGTACCTGGCTAATGTTGTGGATGTCCGTGGCGCTTTCCGTCTGTTTTGCTGGTTTAATTTGTCTCTTGATAGCTTCTGCATATGTCTTATTTATGTTGTTGTTTCTTGGAGTGTTGTGTGTTATAATCCTTTCGACTTGGTCACCTGAGTCTGACACCTGTTGATTTTCTTTGGCCTTATGTGTAATTTTTAATATTTTTTCTTTGTATTGTTTGTAAGTTTTACAACCTTTGAAAAAAGTGGAGTGGTGATGTATAAAAAGAAAAATAAAGGAGCAGAAGACATTATTAAGCCATTTACGAGTACATTTTTTTGTCAGGGACCCTCAGTTAGAAAGTAAAAGACAGCGCCAGATTGGTACAAAAAGCGGTTTTATGATGACTACGGATGAACAACAGGAAAATGACAAGATCTATAAAAAGAATAAATTAATTTACTGGAACATTGAGGGTATTAATCGACCCAAAGATGAGAAACATATTTTAAAGTTTTTAATAAAATAAAATTTAATAATATTCGTAGAAACATGGTGTTGCAAGGAGAATATGTTAGATATAAATGGTTATGAATTTTTGTTAAAGAACAAAACAAATACGGAAAAATTGGAAGAAAGTCAGGAGGAATCGCTCTATTTTATAGTGATAATTTAAAGAATAAAATTAAACTAACCAAAAGAATATATATGGATTTTAATAGAAGAAAACCATAAAAAGTTTCTTGTTTGCGCAGTTTACAATCCACCAAAGTATTCAAAATACGCAAACCAAAGGATTAAAAATTGAAATGATGAATATGGAATATAAATTTTTAGACGCAGAAATAATTGTGGCTGGATATTGGAGATTTAAATGGAAGAATAGAAGAAACACAAGAATGGGAAAGTGAGAATGAAATAAAATATCCAAACGCAGTTAATGATTTAAATTTTGCTGTGGAAAATAGGAGAAAAATAAATGAATATGGAAGAGATATTTAAAAAATGTGCAAGGATTTGGACATGGTTGTTTTGAATGGAAGATGAAATGGTAATGAACTTGGAGAGTATACTTTTATTTCGGATAACAAGAAGAGTGCAACAGACTTAGGAATAGTGAAAGCAAATTAGTATGTGCAAAATACTGTGGATATGATAGTCACAGACAATGTAGAAAATACTAAATATTTTGCAATCGAAATAAATATTAATATGGTAAATTGTACTCATGCAGAACAAGACACAAATTTGCATCTTCTTGAGAAACATAAATGGAATGATTCAGTACGTAAAGAATTTCAAAATAGTATGAGAAGCAAGGAATGTAATTTATTCAAATATGGAATCGAAAACGAAATACAAAAAAGAAAGTAAATAATGCTTATAAAATACTTGAGACACTATATAAATATAAGAATGCAAAATACCTCACAAGATCAGCGTTAAGAAAATTTAGAAGAATACAATTAGATGATGACATGCAAAAATACTTTGATACAAAAAAACAATACGCAAACTTATGAAAAGGAAGAAATAATGAAAATGATAGACAACAAGGATGAACAAAATTTGTGGAAATTATTGAACAAAATAAATAATAAAACAAATTACAACGGACGAAATATAGGAGCAATGGAATGGTTAGAACATTATGAAAGAATATACACAAAAAAGGAGTTGGAAAGAATTGAAACTACTGAAAGCAGTGTTATCACATATATTTCCAACGATGATGATAGTAATATAATGATTTTAGATGGTAAAATTTGAGAAGTTGAGGTAGAATATGCCATTAGTATGCTACAAAATAACAACAACCAAGGATTTGACGGACTGCAAGCTAGGTTTATAAAAAATTCAATTGATTATGAAAATATCAACATAGTTGAATTGTTAACTATGTTCAATTCAACATCATAATCGAGACAAAAACCATACCAGAAACCTGGAAAACAGGAATCATATGTAATATACAGACCGTTTTCAAAACCATTTCTAATAGAGAATCAATGTTAAATAAATAAATAAAATATTTACTATAAAACCATACGTACACAAAATAACTGAAACTGAATGTCTGGACTGGAATATTGAGTGACCATATTATTGGACTATTCTTTATCGAGGGATCTTTAGATTCTCAAAAATATTTGAGTTTGTTACGAAATAATATTTTGCCAACTGTACTGTTAGAGCTCTTCCTAATTTAGACCTAGAATCTGTATGGTTCCAACAAGATGGTTGCCTTGCACATAATGCCATGATAGTAAGGCTGTTCCCGGAACAAACTTTCCAGGAACGTCTGAGTGGTTTTGGAACCTGCAAGTGGTCAACTGACACGACTTTTGTGTGGGGTTTTCTCAAAACACAGATCGAAACGGGGAATAGGTCTGAAAATTTGAAACATTTAAGGCACAGAATTGTTGACAATTGTGCGAATATTTCTCCTCAAGTGATATGATGACTCGGATATTGTTTAGCAAATACTAGAAGTATATTCAAACCGTTGGTTTAACATTTTTTTTCTGTCGGAATTCTATTATCTTTTTTTTCTTTTTGGGGTTTTCTTTTAATTTGTGTTGATTGTTGTTTTGTGTTATACCGTTAATAGAATACTATCATTTATTTTCAAACATTCGACATATAAATAATAAGAGATATTCAAAAAATAATTTTCAATTGTTAGAAGTAATGCTAAGCTTAAGAAGACAACAATAACATATTTAACTCACTCTCATTATATGTTAATGCAGTACTGAGTACAAAACGGTCCAGGAAGCATATACAATAGACACGCTAAAGAGTACCCCCACTTATTATATTTTTTATTATGTACAGATGAATACACAGAATGGAGAGTGAGTCTGAACTTACAGGGCCCACTATTCTGAAAGAAGAAGTAAGTTGAGTTTAGTGTTAAAATCTGGTTAAGCACCTGGTCTCGATAACATTTGTGCAGAAATGATTAAATCTTTGGAAAATTTTGGTATACTCCCTAATGATTTATGTAAATCCATCTTTACTGCTCTACCAAAAATACCAAATCCATCAGAATGTGATAACTTCAGACTAATCTCTGTAATGAGCCACGTAACAAAAATCTTGTGCCGGATTATATTAAATCGCGTGCGAAATATTTTACGATCAGAAATAGGGGAGGATGAAAGTGGTTTTGTAAACAACAAAGGCCTTATGTCGAAATACCTTATTTCAATTTCGGATCTTATGCGAGAGGTCTCTAGAAGTCAATAAAGATGCGTATATTTGTACTATAGATTTTAGGAAAGCAATTGATAGTGTTCCACACGAGAAATTAATTTTATTGTTAAAAAAGCTGCATATAGATGGCAATGATATCCGATTTATATAGTGTCGTGACTTCAAATTTATCGGTGTTTAAAATAAATTCCAAAGTCCAACAATACCTTTATTGTCATCGGTCGCCAACTTGTTTTATTTATAGTCAATAACAAGTAAATGACTTACTCGTTCCAACTTATTATGAAACCAGCGTTTCAACTTTAATTTACTTAATACCTCTATGAATCCAAAATATTCTTATTGTTGTACTGACTTATTTGTTAAAAATAATAATCCAAAAATTCACTTAATTAATTTTTATTAATTTCAAACGTATTATTAACAGTATAATTTCTTGCCAAACATTAAATTTACATTACAAATTGTTACAAATTTATATGATTTTTTCTATTACAAAAATGACAAATAATCAATATTTATAATATAATTTAATAATAAATTTCATGAATCTGCAAAAATCCTTTAAAAGTAATATTTTATTTTATAAAGTAAATGACAGGAAATCGACTTCCGTCAATAGACACTCTACGGGAATCAAACGGCGGCAGTGAAATTCAACGGTAAATTGTCCGAATATGTATCCATCAATAAAGGAGTTCGCCAAGGATGCATTATGTCATCCGACTTGTTTAATATATATTCTGAACTGATTTTTAGACAAATGGATGATGTTGCTGTCATCAAAGTAGGTGGAGAAATTATCAACAAACTGCGGTATGCAGATGACACAGTGATTCTCAGTGGTAGTGAAGCCATTTTACAAAATGCTCTAAATATAGTTGTTAATATTTATGAAGAATATGGTCTTTCTATTAATATAAATAAAACTAAATATGAATGCTAATAACAAAGAGAAATAAAAACAGCTTTCTAAACTTAAAAATACATAATGTAAATATTCAACAAGTGCATAAAATTACATATCTTGGTTCAATAGTGTTATCTCATGGTAAATGTGGGTGTGAAATTAAAAATCGAGTGGTTCTAGCAAAATTAGTTTTCAAAAATTTAAACCATTGTTAACTAATATAAATATCTCATACAAACAAAAAATCGGGTGTTGAAATGCTATGTGTGGCCGGTACTGTTGTACGCAAGTGAAACATGGATAATAACCAAATCCATCGACAAGCTGCTAGAAGCAACATAAATATGGTTTAAGATATGAAGCAACAGCACATATCTTAGGTTTAGGCAGTTAAGTTTCTTGGGACATTGTGTTAGCAAAAAAAGACTTTAACATTTTGTTTTGACGGGTAAATTGGTGGGTTCAAAAGCTAGAGGAAGCAGACGAATCTCGTATCTAAAGAGTTTAAATGTTAGTTTAAGTAATGTGGAAATCCTTCGTTTTGCCGATGACCAAAAAATGTGGAATAAATTGATAAAAGGTGTTTGTACATGACTGTCAACGTCTGTCTCGCAGACATGGCACTATTGATGATGATGATGTAATGTACACTCCCGATAAAAAAACAGACCTGAAATGTTAATTTTCTTATATTTCATAAAACTCACTTTTGTAACTCTCTGTATATTGTGAAATTTTATTATTATATTCACCAAATATATTTGATCCCAATATTAGTGTTCTTTGTTTATTGTATTGATATTAGTGTATATATTACATTTTTTTAATTTTGAACATATAAAAAAAATATTTAGCGCATATTGGTCCCATTTTCATATTATTTCATATTGTTCCTATATTAGTGTATCCAATATTAGTGTTCTTTGTTTATTGTGTATTGATATTAGTGTATACATTACATTTTTTTAATTTTGAACATATAAAAAAAATATTTAGCGCATATTGGTCATAATTTTTTGCAGGAATTTTATTTTAATAGTTTGAAAACATTATTTCATATTGTTTGGCTACATTCAAACATAAAAGATTAATTGACTTTTTAAAATAAAATTAATGTTTTAGATTGTATAAGTGTTTAAGTATAAAAAAGCACAAATTTGACCACTTTCTATCCATTAAACATCCGCCAAAATACGATTTTAAAACGAAGGGTTTTCAGATTCAACATTAGAAAGATAAACCATGTTGTGAAATTATTTCAGTTTTGGCAGTTTTATTTTTATTAATTAAAAAGTTTATAATTTAAATGGAAATTTTAGTAAAGTTACACCATTTGTTATATAAGTTTCCATCTAACATGACAGTTCAACAATCATGTTATACGCGCTAAATTTGAGATGATTTCCCAAACATATTGATCAATTATTACTTCAACAAACTCCGACCCCTTTTCTCAAGGTTTGGACATGAAATATTACACAATAAAAAAAACATTTTTGGATCCTTTTTATGTATTGATTTTTTATGTTCATTCTAGAAAAAAACTTACTATAAAACAAATTCAGAATACATACTTTCTAAATCTTGAGATATTTGTAAAAAATTTGCATTTGGAAGTAAATGAAAAACATTGATATAAAATAAATAAAGATCGTCGAAGTGACACTTTGTTTTTTTTATTTAAATTTATCCACTTACCATATCATTTAAACTACCTTCGAAGAAGTTGTGGAGATTTGGATACTGAAACCACCAACATTTGAAATTCGAAAGCAGTAGTCGACAAATATTTGGTAAACGATATGGTCTTTGGGGGTTATACTTCCTCGTAATAATAAATAATAATTAAACGTAAGTTGTTCGCTTTTAATATTCCGTTAACTGCCTAAAAATTTGTTCATGTTAAATTACCTGGATCCTAGGTTTTCTGCTCCGGTTTTTACATTTAAAAATTTTGTCTTGTTTGCAGTCAATAACACTCTGTCATTTCACTATTGTAGCGCCTATTGAAATCAAATAATAGTGAGATCCGGACGTATTTTTTCATAAATATAATAACCGGTTATCCTATCATCTATGGGATAAATCTAGAACACCTCACAGAAACCAAACAATTTTCTATAGTCAAATCATTAAATGATAAAATATCTTAGTAAAAATAGTTTTGAGTTTTAAAATATATTTTAGATCCACGGGAAACGGAAAATCAAACACCGATTCCACTATTTCACATCCGTATTTTTAATCATTTGATTTTTCCAAACCTCGCAAACTCTGTTATCAACTTTAGTATATTGATTGATTTTGTGTGTTAAAGGATTCACATATCGATTGATTTATGTATTAATGAAATTTATATTAATGAGTGTTATTAACTGCAAACAAGACAAAATTTTTAAATGTAAAAACCGGAGCAGAAAACCTGGGATCCAGTTAATTTAACTTAATCAAATTTTAAGGCAGTTAATGGAATAATATATACATATATAAATATATATATATATATATATATATATATATATATATATATATATATATATATCCCCGAAAACTCCCTTTACATGGCCCTTTTACATATATGTTTTTAGATGTAAAAAATCACCTGTAAAATATATATATATATATATATATATATATATATATATATATATATATATATTTATGTATATATATATAAATTTTACAGGTGATTTTTTACATCTAAAAACATACAAGTAAAAGGGCCATGTAAAGGGAGTTTTCGGGGAGACACTTCATGTAATAGTTGCTCCTGAAAACGTGATGATATGTGATAATGTCATGATACGTACAAATAACAAAGTACCAATTAATCTAAAAAAATTACCTTTATTATGGTTTACAAAATTGCTATTTGAACAATGCCATTATAATATGTAATCGTTTTATTCTTAACTAATATATACATTTTGCCATACTATTTTTATTTTATATTTTATTTTGTATGTAAAACTGTTTTTGTATGACACATTCTGTACTGTATTTCAGTCACTCGAATAAAGCATATTATTATTTATTATTATCTTTTTTTTTCTTTCTTTAATCAAGGCTGAGCCCGATTAGTTTACCTCACGGACATCGTCAGGTGACGGTAATCTGTGTTTTTTAATTTTTCTGTTCTAGTCTGTCTTCTGAACCGGAGAGTGTGTATGAGTGTGCGTGTATATTTGTAAGGGAGTTTGTGTAAATGTATGTATGTTTATTGCGTTTTGTGACATCGCCTTTTGGGTGATGGTGTATGTGGTGTTGTGTTGTGTTGTGTTCGCTTTCGTGGTCGATGATCGAATGGGGTGTTATCCGCCGATTTTGACTTGTGTGTTATTTGGTGTGTGAGGTTTTGATTTATTGGTGGTGGTACGTGTATGGGTATTGTGGTTAATGTAGTTATGTTGTGTTGTGTCTCTTGGGTAGTATTTTGTGTTTGCTTTGAAATATCTGATGCTGTTGATATTTGGTCTTGTGTGAGGCTTGTTAACCGAGCAATGGGTAGCGTGTTATGTGTTTCGTTTCGATGTAATGAGGGTGGTGCGTGTATGAGTGCTGTTGTAGTGTAAGTAATGATGTTGTATTGTGATGGGTTTGTTTCTTGTTTACTGTTTTGTGTTTGGTTTGGAAAATGTGGTAATGGAGAAGGGTGAGTGGTTTGGAGAATGTGAGTGTTGTTGTAGATATTTCGTGTTTTGTCGTGTATATTTCTTGTGATTTCCGTGTGTGACTGTGTGTTAGGTGGGTGCTGATGTGAAGTTTCCGAGTATGGTGTAAGTGTGTTTGCATTAGTCGGAATGTATGTTGTGTTTGTTGTTGCGTGTAGAACAGTGGTTGGTGTTTGTGTTTGGAGAGTGCTTTGCCACATAGAGAGAAACTTTCTCACTATACGGCAAGTATTAATACTAACTGCCTTCTGTAATTGTATGTATGTGTTTTTGTGTAGTTCAAGTGTATGTAGACTGTTGTGAAGTGTTTTTGGTATGATGCCTATTGAGCTTAGAACCACTGGAACGATACACTCATGTCATTTTCCACTGATTCCTCAGGTCGACAACTATATCGGTGTATTTTGTTAGTTTTTCAGTGTCGGTAGTCTGTAGATTGTGTGTGTTGGGTACTGCAAAGTCTATGAGGAATGTGGTTTCTGTGTGTTTGTGTATAAGTGTAATGTCTGGTCTGTTAGAGTGTACCGTCTTGTCTGTGATAATTGCTCTATCCCAATATAATTTGTGTGTGTTGTTTTCGAGAATTGTAGATGGAGTGTATTTGTAGTATGGTGTGTTATCTGTTGTGAGTTTGTGTTTTATGACGAGTTTTTGGTGTATTATTTATGCTACCTGATCGTGTCTATATTTGTAATCTGTTTGTGTAAGGCGTGATCATGCAGGTGTAATGAGTTGTATTCTTTCTGGTTTCTGTCGGCATTTTCTACAGAGGTCTGATTGTTGTGCAGTGTCTTTGAGTATGTATTTTTTGTAGTTCAGTGTATGTATGATTTGATCTTGTATTGCAAACATGAAGCCCTCGGTTTCCGCAAAGATATTACACTTGGTCAACCAAGTCTATGAAGCCTCTCGGTCAACACAGTCGTGGCTAATCTCATGCAAATACCTTCCATGTAGAAACTTCGATTTCCATGTCAGCATGTTTGTTGTATTATGTACATGTTAAGTAGTGTGTATGACTTGTCTGCGGATGCTATGGCTTTGTGTAAGTGTGAGGTGTGTGTTTTAGATTGAAAATACTCCCGTAGGCTATGGAGTTGGCGATAATGTGACAATCGGATGTCTGTGAGACCACGTCCTCCTAGGGATCGTGGTAAGATCAACCTAGCTGACGATGAGTGTATGTGGTGTATCCTGTGTTTTGTCATGAGTGTTCGTGTTTTAATTTATGTGTTTTTAATGTCTGTGTTTGTCCACTTTATGATTCCGAAGGAATATGTTAAAAGTGGTGTAGCGTATGTGTTGATGGCCTTAGTGGTATTTCTACCATCAAGACCACTTTTGAGTATGTTTTGTATTTTTTGTATGTAGTGTTGTGTATGTGTTTGTTTTATATCTGTGTGTGGGATGCTTTGTGATTGCTGAACACCAAGATACCTGTAAAATTCTCCCTTCTCCATGGGGATAATGAGACCATCATTTTGTAAGTTATATTCAACAGGCCTTCCTGGGTCAGCATGTATGTGTTGTGTTTTGCCTTTGTCAGTACCGAATTCCATCCGGATGTGCGTAGAGGGCTTTTCCGGATGTTCAAGTCATCCATGTAAAATGTGATGAGAGTGAAGAAAACTTAGGATAGAACTTGGAAATTCGTGGTCTGATTGTTGAGAGAGTAAGTCCGATAGTTTTTTATCAATAATACAAACTTAAGATAATAATATTTAACATAAAAAAATTATAAAACTATGAATAAAATTATTTATTGTTTAAAGTTGTTAAGTTGTTACAAAATAATTTATCCAATCGTATATGTTAAAAATTTTTTCGCCTACATTTTTGTCTTGCATAGTTTAAAGATAGCAATAAGTTTGATTCAATATTAAGTATCGCTAGCGAATTTAATCTTCTATCGGTCATGGTTGAGCGGATATAATTTTTCACTCTCTTAGACAAGAAAAACTCCGCTCACTACTGCAATTGCTGACTGCCGTCGATACGCTCATTCTTAAAGCTATGTCAACGTTTGGGTAAATTGTTACGAATTTTTACGAATTTCATCTCACGCCGTTACTACGCATTATCATTCCAAACCGAAAATTTCCGACGGATCCCAATGGTGCCTTACTTTCTGGGTGGACTTTAGGTATTATTTTTTTCTTCGTTTAAAAATTTCCACGCGCGCCATTTTTTAACCTCGCGTCCCTAGGAACGCGCTTAGTTTGCCATATGGATAATCCGTTACTGTATATATATAGTAACGTACGTGTTGCGTACGTGTTGCATTGATTGCTAATAAAGAATCAATGTAAAATATTATTTACTATAATAACTATACACAATATGCTGTTTAATAAAAATAGCGAGGGTACTCTTTAGTGTGTCTGTTGTGTATGCTTGCTGGACTGATTTATACCGCACTACCATGTAATGTGGTAGTGCGGTATAAATGTGGGTTAGATATGTGAGTGGGTTAAATATGTTCATTGCTGTCTTCTTAAGCTAAGCATTTCTTCTAACAATTGAAAATTCTTTTTTGAAAATCCCTTATTATTTGTATGTAGAATATTTGAAAATAAATAATAGTATTCTATTAACGGTATAACATGAAACAACAATCGACACAAATTAAAAGAAAAATAAAACCCCAAAAAGAAAAAAAAATAGAATTCCGACAAAAAAAAAGTTAAACCAACAGTTAACATGTTCCTCCATTATTTGGTAAACAATATCCGAGTCGATTGTAGAAATCACCCGGGTATTATCTAGCACTTGAAGAGAAATAATCGCACAATTGTTAACAATTCTTTGCCATAATTGTTGCAAATTTTTAGGCCTATTCCGCGAATAGATCTGTGTCTTGAGAAAATCCCACAAAAAAAGTCGTTAGGAGATCGATCTGGCTGACCACTTGAAGGTTTCAAAACCACGCATAAGACGTTCCTGGAAAGTTTGTTCCAGGAACGAACAGATTTACAGATTCCATTACTAAATTAGGACGACCTCTAACAGCAAACAAATATTATTTCGTAACAAACTCAAATATTTTTGAGAATCTAAAGATCCGTCAATGAAGAATGGTCCTATAATATTGTCTGTATATTATATATATATATATATATATATATATATTATTATATATATATATATATATATATATATATATATATATATATATATATATATATATATATATATATATGTAATATATACAGGCCGTGTTCAAAAGCATTTCTAATAGAGAATCAATGTTAAATAAATAAAAAATTTACTAAAAAACCATACATACACACATACTGAAACTGAATGTCTGGACTGGAATATTGGGACCAATATTGGGAATATTAGGACCATTCTTCATATATATATGTATCATAGATATATATATATATATATATATATATAAATTTTACACTATGACATATTTATTTTACATAGACAAAATGATATTTCTCACACTTATTGATAAATTCTCTACATACGCCCAATTAGAAACGCGAAATACCTTACATCTAAAAGAAGCCTTCATGCTTTTTATTAGTAATTTCTGCCCGAAAACTATTATAGCAGATTCTGAAAAGAATTTCCATTCAATCAGTTCCGAGAATTTTGCGTTAACAATAACATACAAGTACACGTACGTCACATCAGTAAGGAGTTCTAATTCGAATTCCCCAGTTAAAAGATTCCATTCAACCTTTCTAGAAATGCATCGAATATTACACAATTCAGGACAAAATGCCCCAAAAGAAACGAATTTACGAATATTAGAGATCCTATTTGCTTATAATAACAAAATACACTCCAGTACGGGATACACCCCATTTGAATTATTTTTTATATGATACAAATTTAGATGAAATCCAAAAACATAAAAAAGAATTATGTGATAAATTTAACCAAGAAACTATAAGAAAAAAATCAAAGGTCATTGGCAAAATTAATCAAAATAGAGAAACCCCAATTGTCTACCAACCTAATACACATGCCTATCTTAGAGAACACAAACACAATAACAAACTTCATCCAAAATTCAAACTGTTACCAACCAAAATAATACATTAACTATAATCGATAATAAAAACCGAAAATTAAATAAACAAAAACTCAAACGTCCGAAAATTTTACAGATTAACAATAACGATTAATAAGGCACAAAGAATTGAAATTCAGGACCAAACTAATAATCCTGCTATCAAAGCATTCGAATTAGGAGAAGCCAAAGTAATCCAAGACTATACCAAATATATTCATGTAAAATATTTAGAATTAATAAAGAAAGTATAGCGAAAATCGAAAATACAATAGAAAAACACAATTCATACGAAAAATTAGTAGCAATTAAAGAAACTACAAACCGCAAATTTAGAAACCTAGAGAACAATTTCGGAATATATCAAATTTACCCCAGATAACAACTAGAGGACTAATAAACAGGTTAGGAACCGGAATCAAATTCATCACATTACACCGGAATTCAAATTTATCACTTATGACACCTAGAAGACATAATGAATACTATACACCTAGCTGAACTTAACATATTACCCAAAACTATCCTTACACCAGAAGAATTAACCCATGTATGCCAAATCCTCTACGACCAAAATTTACCTAATCAATCAATAGAACAAATATACGAATAACTCTCATTCCAAGCCTATTATATACAAACCAACATGATATTTAATATAAAGATACCTCAATTTGAAGAAACTAAATATAAATTAAACCAACTGGAACCTTTACCTACTATCATCCTTAGAACCATAAAATTCCCTTATCCATACGTATTGGTAAGCAAGCAACAAATGTATTTTGTGGAACAAATATGCACGAAACTTCAGAATCTATACTTATGTAATGATCGAACAACGTTAAGAAACGAACCGAACAAATGTCTTTAGAACATTCTGCAAAACAAACAAGCCAATTGCACTTACCAAGAATTAACCAATCATACAGAAATTAAAAGAATATTGAACGACTACATAACCATAAAAAAATTTATATGGAACCATCATGGACACAACATGCGGAATCAGGAAGCGTATAATAAGTGGAACCATCCTGTTGCACTTTTCAAACTGTTCCATAATGGTTAATGAGTTAATCTACGAGAATCTGGAATATATATACATAGAAAAAACCTACTTACTATCCTTACATAATTTAATAATTAATCAAACAAAAATCGAACCTAAATTGAGTTTTGAAACATTACACAATTATAAAATCCAGAATAGAATTAAAGAAGTCAAATATGCAACAAACATGTACATACCAACATTATACACTCTTTCAGCTATAACGACAATATTAGAAATAATCACCTTCATCATAAAATTCAAGAAAACCAAATCAGAAGTAATACCAAAAGTAATAAATAAAGCTTCGGCACCAAACAAAATAGAAACTCTTTAGCCGTTGCCTTCTTCTTAGGCGGGAGGAGTTACGATCTGAACTACAGACAATACAACTGATAACAACCTTATCATGTAATAGGAATATTCGACCACAAAAGAACACGATGAATTAATCATTTATTATATTCTTATATTATCAATATTTTAATATTTTAATAAGTAATTCTAAACGCGTTAGTCACTATCGATAACCAGATGGTCTACGCGCAATAATACACATTCAAAATTATACGACTACATTTAAAAATATGTAACCATACAATTAAAAGAAGATTGGGTGTTTGTGGTATATTAATATACACACCCGACTATCATAATTAAATAACAAACAGGTTTAGTAATTGAATCTAAAAACATGCAGACACAATTATTCATTTAAGATTCTAAACCATAGGATTGAATATTAAAAATGAAATTAGAGTACGCAAAATGTGGAAGAATCTATGTTTCCCTTGGATGACCATTTATTACCTGGGCCCTTTATAATGAATGGTCGGAAAACTATAGATCGTGTTTTTAAATAAAATAGGCCGTAGCATGAAACAGGTTCAGAGAACATTTACCATATTAAATAGCTGTATTTCTGAAATGTAAAGAATAATGAAGGAAACAAAATTGTTATGTCATTAAAATGATAGTTAAATAATTTATTTGAAGTTATGAAAAATGTACAAACGTACATTTACTTACAAAAAAATTGAACGCACTCCTTTTTTACGGATTTACATTTCTTTTTAAAAATATAAACTAAACATAATTAAATAAGTTGTATTACAATATATGAAATAAATAATACAAACAAGAAATGATTTAAATTGACATAGTGTCAGAATTTTAGTAAAATATTAAAGTAAGTTTTAAATAAAATAATAATCTAACTAATTATATCAATTCATCAATACATTTTTACAAATCACACGTGCTTGTTTAAATATAAAGATGAAAGGCACAAGACACAAGACAAGAATATCTATATATCCTCATATAAAAATAGAAAAATAATTATTCTCATTAGTTATGAAAATTCGATGCGATAAAAATTCCGAAAGACAAACGCGTAGTGATTCTTTTAGCATAACTAACAGCAAGAAAATTATACTTTAAATAAATATGTTCACCGTACCAAAAATTTTGTATTGATGATTCGACATTAAAAAAAAAGAGCCTAACAAATTTAAACTAAACAAAAGTATATTGAAAATGATACAATTATAATTGACCAGTCCACCTTTCCAATCGTAATATAATTCCAACCAAAACATTCCAAAATATAATATACATGAAGTATTTCTTTTAGTTTCGCAGAAAATTAAAGTATGATGAATTTAAAAAGTAAATGGAATTCTAACCAGAAATAAGTTGATTATAAAAATTTATATTGAATTATTTACCGCTTGAAATGATGAAATCCAAAAATTAAATGAATCCAAATTTATGTAGATTATAAGTAAAAAAAATATTCCAAAAGTAAAATTTTCAAATATTTATTCTCAATTCCAGATACGACAGAAAAGAGCGATAAATGTAGTTGTTAACTCGTCAACTGATGCTACAGTAAAAAGAATCGATAAAAGGGGATCTTGACTCTGATTTTTAGGTCTGGTAAAAACTTGATATTCAAAAATTTCATCAAAAAACAACATGTTGGTTAATCAATAGTATATTACGTCCCTAGGCCAGAAAGTTGGATTTCCTGGCGTATGTGATGTGATGGCCGAGGCGAAGCCGAGGCAATCATATCACATACGTCAGGGCATCCAACTTTTTGGCCGTGGGTCGTATACTATTTTTCTTGCTCCACCCGCCGAATGTACGCGCTTTCTGGCCGCATTTTACGAATAATTGCTATGTTATAAAAACAATTGCTATGGTAACGGCCAGAAAGTAAAAGCGCACTGCAGCTCGAGAAGGCCATGAAAATCGTTCATTCTGGCGTAAAATGCGGCCAGAAAGCGCGTACATTCGGCGGGTGGAGCAAG